>CABFVX010008898.1:0-21196 GCA_902151425.1 Timema shepardi | reverse complement strand
CCATTACACATTAGCGTAAGAGCGTATAACCCTAACGGGTAGTAAGACGCGGTGCTAATAATAATAATAATAATAATAATAATAATTAGAAAAACTGATTTTGTACGAATAAAATATCAATATCAGTTCCTTGCGCGTCGGCACCAAAACATCGATAGCGGAAACATCGAGGCCTCGTTTGATGTTCAATGTCCACCACTGGGTGGAGGTTGTCGGACGATAACGGCTAAACAAAGGATCGGATGAAGATTCAACGGAAGACCGAAACTTCAGAAAGAGGACCATTCAGGAAATGAGACTATCGATAAAGTGAAATCGTTGCATTCTATTGTTGGATCTGACTGGAGAGCCCAAGTTGGTTTACGTGCTATAAGCTGCTCTCTATTCCGGAAGTTGTAGCAGAGTAGCTAATGGCAGATGGAAGTTGTTGCGTGTTTTCTACGTGGACACACAATGGCGGCCATCCCGTGTTGTTTACTGCACCAGAGATTAGTTCAAGGTTGCACCAGGTGGTGTCCAGTGACATGTCGTGCTGTGTGGTCTAATAACGTCCGTCCACGGTAGGGGTGTGTAGTGACAGCTGGCAGAGTTTATTTTGCTAACATTGGTTGGAAGTCACTGATGTGGAAAATGTTATTATTTTCTTAGTAATACCATATTATCAATCAAAAGGTTAATATACGCTTCTAATAATTATATCCTAAGGCTTGCTGGGTAATTGGCTTTTTCGTAACTTATTGAAAGGACAAAATATATTAATAAAACTCCTTTGTTTTTTGTTTCGCGGTTGTGACAACAAGATTATATGAAATACTTAATTAAAAAGTATTATATTCACACTTGTATCTTATAACTGACCCCCAAATAAATAAATGTTGTTTTCAGAACTTAGAGAAAGAGCCATAAAAATATTAGTTTCAAAGTAAAGTGTTTTCATTCTGTAAACACATGCGCAACAATACCACAGAAGACGGTTTGTATTACGTCATCAGCTTCCTTAATTTTGTCTGGTCGACATCTTAATTTGTGAAAATAACGCAGATTTTTAAAAGTTATTGTTTGCAATATTAATAATAATGATAATAATAATAATAATAATAATAATAATAATAATAATAATAATAATAATAATAATAATAAGTGAACCACAGACGCACAAAAAATGAAACAATAAAATGGTTATTTTTATAAGTTCTTGTTTCAATAATATAAAATGTAAAGGCGGTTAAAAGAAAAAAATTCAGTTAAAAACAAATTTTTTGTTGTGAAAGTTTTGACCGCCAAAAGAAATAACAAATCAACATATTATTATGATCTTATAGATAATATAGTATGAATTATGATACACGAGCCTCGAGTAACCATAAGAGTCTGAAAATATGTAAGATTTCACAAGGGTCGATGAAACGAAGGGTTGGGAGGGGAAGGGGAAAGGTAGGTGGTGGAGGTATATCCAAAAGTTATAGGGAAAAATACCCACTTTTTGGTAGAACCTTTTAATTTGAAAGAAAAGTAGAGGAACTACTGCAAATAACAGGAAAAAAAAATGAGCGTTTTAAAAAATGGAAAATAGGGAGCTTAGAATTTAATAAACTAACGGAAGGAAATACGCTTCCCATGTTGTGTGAAACTGAGATATGTATTTACAAGCATGTAGGAAGACCACCCCCGATAATCGTGAAATACTGTTCTTGTACGTGTGGTTGTATCTCAGCAACTATCGTTGTTACATCGTGTTTCTCTTCTTCGCGGCTTTATTGGGGTCAATCTCGTGGGTGGCTCGTTAGTCAGCGATGTTCGGAACCCAAGCAAGCCAAGCGTTGGAAGAAGTCAACTGTCTGTTTGGATAACCTTGATTCAGTTTACAATACGTATTAGCGACATGGGATGTATGGCAAATTGATTAGCGCGAGGGCTTCCTCAACAGGTTAGGAAAGTTGTTATTTTAGGTTGATAATCAAAAGGTATACAAATAGCCAAGGACAATAATGCACTTAGTCCTAAAGTATTACAATATTCAACAAACAACAACTATATCCTATCTACGGAAGGAGAGGTGATGACAGCAGTTTTACTTGATAGATGGAGGTCAGGGTTCGAGCTACAGCTGGATATACATATGTAACAGAGATGGATTGTTAGATTCCTCAATACAAAAATATATCTCGAATTCAATTATGAAGACATTGACATGATATAACAATTTTAAGCGTTTGATAAAAGGAATTATATAGACTCGTGTAGTTGGGAGGGTAAAAAAATCACACAAAAAATAACCAAATTGTATTAATTTTATCAAGGACGTTTCCTACCTATGACGTCACGGCCGGTCAAGATAGGATTTCCCATTTTAATGAATGTACGTTTCCTCAGCGAGTTTTAAAAATATAACGTTGAAACAAGAACCATACATTCTTAAATAATTATGGTAATAATCTTACAGTGTCACAACAGTATTATATTTTATTTTGAAGTAGTTTTTTTTGTAAAAGTATTTTTTATAAATGATCTACATCTTATGCTATGGATGGCTTGGTTACAAAAATGACCTGCAGGAATTTTCTTGCCAGAATGAAGATTAAAAATGTCCGTGGAGTAATATGTCTATCTAAAATAGGAAGCAAGAAAAAGAAAAGGCAATTTTAAAAAGCCATTCAATGTATTCAAGGCGGAACAAGTAAACTCGTCACAGGAGGAAGAGCAGGTTTATCAGGTACAAACAAGAGGCCTCACAGGGTGAAATGTTCATTTTCCTCCCTATTTTTCTATTTCGTACAGTAGTGTCAAGTGTGATAGCGCTTAGAGCAGAGGCTCCCAAACTTTTTAATGATGTACCACCCCAACAATTTCCGTAATTTGGAGTGTCACTGAGATAATGATGTTTCGATACATTTTTAGTGATGCCCAGGGATATAATAACTAATAACATATACTCCGCGACTACACCCACTGACTGAGCTTGAATAAATGCTACCCCCCACCCTTACAGCCACTGTTTGAATCGGTTTTATTTTGGTTAAATATGGTATGAATATATTTATAAGATTTAACGAGGTACTATCTTTTTCAGACTTAAATTTTCTTGTTTTGCTTGGCTTTTCAATGTGTACCACCGGGAATAATAATTGTACGTACGTACGCGTACCACAGTTTGGGAACCGCTGGCTTAAAGTGATTGCTTCCAGTTAAGATGCAACCCGCTTTGCAATATAGCTCCAAAATCTCCAAATAGGCAACTTCGTTAATTTACTAAATACATTTTCCCTTTGTTGTTTACGGCGCGAGATATATGACAAGCCAAAAAGCATTTGTCGGTGGCACCAAGCTTTTTAAACAACCCTTTTAAAATTATACTTGAAATACTTTCACTTTAACCAAAATGGTACATGCTTAAAGATTCGAAAATTAAAATTTAGATTTGAGATTCGAAAGAAAATTTAAGATTCAGATTTGAGGAATATGGGTCTCAATCCATCTCTTGTACCGATCACCACTGCTTATAGATACGGCCGCAATAGCCTAAAAGAGGGCATACGGAAACTATAAGGAATTTAATATTACAAAAAATATGAAAATATGCAAGTTTAAGAAAAAATTGAGATATTTATTAAAGGCAAAACAACAGTGGCAAATAAAAAATACACGGCCTCACAAGGCAAGCTGAAGAGAGTTGAAAATCATATAAATATGGCAGAGGCTGAGCTTGCGCAGTACATTTTAGAATATGTTTCACAATCTCAAAGTAAATTATTCATTTATAAGAAATTAGTCTGGAAGAGACCCAATAACAATCAAAAATCGTTAGTATAGTAATAAAAAGCTTAAAGAGCCTCTTTAAACGGTTACCAAAGCGCCTGAATCACCATTGTGAATTCAGCCTGAATAAATTTAAATTTAAAGATTAAATTTAAATTTGAATATCAATTCTGATATTTATAAAGTACACAAATGTTTGACTTCCCGAAATAATTCAAACTTCTGTAGGATTATTACTTCTACCACCTTTGAAGTAATCGAGAAGATTCATACATGTTAACATTTAATATATAATAGAAAACAAAGTAATATTACAATAAAATACTTGTAATTTCTCACTAAACGAATCGGTAAATGTTAAAGTTAAAACTTATAAACCAACAAAAATGAATGACTTTAATATTTTCTTCAAAGAAAATACACCCACAAAATAATACCTACAAAAGAAACAATACTAAATTTGTAGCCACAAAAGCAATACAAATTATATTTAAACTAAATATTCCAAGCTAGAAAAAGAATCAAAAGTGGCTACTTACCATCTTCTTTAAAAATTACAAAGAGACTAGCGCCCAAGTGGCAAAAGAAAACATTAAGTTTTTCATAAACAAACTTACTTTCAAAAATAAATCTACTAGTGAGAAATTACAGACGTCTACACTTAACGATTTAAATACATAATTAGTCTAAGTGTTCAAAACATTCAAACCCATTAAAGGTCGTTTAAGTTTTAAATAATCATTAAAATATTTAAGGTTTATATATTGCCATCCTGGAGTGATTACGTCCAAGTCCAAACAAAGACCTCTCGTCGGATATAATAATCCACTATGCTAGCTGAATATTTACAAGACCAGAAGAGGAATTCTCCTGGAAGTGTTTGATGTAATAGTACATACCAGTGTCGGATGTAATAATGAATCATATTTACTGAGTTCCCTTGTTATGTAGGTCTAGTTGATGGATAAAGAGGTGGGAGTTTTCATATTAAAATTACAACGCCACACGGCTAACACGTGCTAACAGCACTCTCTTGTTAGTAGCTGCCAAACTTGGTTTGACGCCAAGTCAAGTACGCCGGACCTCTGGAGAGTCGGCAGTTAAACTTGGATCGTTCCGAAATCACGTACACTGGACATCTGGTGAGCTGGCAGTTGAATCTGAGTACGCCCATCCATTCACGTACACCAGACATCTGGTGAGTTGCAGTTAATGATTGTGAGTGGCCCATTTGTAGCCCAGCCGGGCTAATCAGTGCATTAATGGATCCTTCTATTGGAACATGTTGTTGCTGCATCATTCATAGCTTGTTAGGACTCCCTTCATTTTCGAATTTGGTGTGAAGAGGTTGGTCATGGACTTGTGCTAAGCCAGAAGATACAATGTGTGAGTAAAGCACATATATTATGCATAGTAAGTTTTGTAATATTTGATATTGCAGGGAGTCTATGAGTATCGGCATTATTCGGAGTGGATAGTATTCAAGTAAACTAGCTAGTCTTGTTAGTATTACTATTGCAGGATGTCTATATGTATTGGATTATTTGGGGTGGGTAGAACTAATGTAGCATTAGCTAGTATTGCTAATGTTACACTCTAGTTTTTTCCGTGATTGTTTGACACTCTCCCTCCATGAGAATTGGGATACATTTCCTAAAAGTTTAAGTTTCCTCATCCTTACTCCACTAGTGCAAATAAAATACGTATAGCCCAGACGTGTAGTAAGACATGTTGAAAATAAATCCAATTAAATAGCTTCGAAACTAATGGAAAATACTTCACATGACTTTCTTTCTGACCATACATTTATGATAAGTAATGGAAATAATTTACTTTCAAAATTCAAATTAAGTTAACTAAAGTACGTTTATAATCCCTTAAATCTACTAATACACCATTAATCCTTCATCTCAGTAGCGCAGGATTCGTAAATTGAGGACTACGTATGGACCACTAGCGGGTCCGTGAATTAGCTTTAGGGAATCCGTGGACCGGGCGCAAAAAAAACCCACATGTAATCGCATTTGGAGCATCACGCTGTGTGAAGCAGAAACTCTGACTCTTATGAATATGGAAAGGAAATACTTGTAGAGCTTTGGAATGTGGTGCCGGAGAAGACTTGAAAAGATCAATTAGTGGAAAGACAAGGTGAAGAGCTCTTAGGAAGAGTGGGTGAGAAGAGAACCATTTTGGATGTGATTCTTCGGAGCAAAGAAAACTAGATCGGACTCATCAGCAGGAGGAATTGTCTTCTACACAACGTCATAGAAGGAAAGGTTGAGGGGAAGAGGAGCTCAAGAAGAAGAAGAATCTAAATATTTGATTATTTGAAGGGAACAAGAAAATTCTGGGAGCTGAGGGAGAAGGTAGAGGACAGGGTGCACTGGTGATCTAAGTTCACTGACAAAAGGAATGGACCTGTCGTAAGACAGAACATATAATAATAATAAAAGTGGTTACTTAAAAAAAAGCCACCTTGCCATTACTATGCTCACAAAATTTGCTGACAGCTACACGTATGGAGTTGTCAACGAGGCATTTGTTTTTAATTGTAATTTTGTATTCGTGTATTTACGTGCACTTTTTTTATGGGAGTTTCATGACCTTTGTCAGATTTTCAAAGGGGTCTGTGACCCAAATAAAATTAAGAACCACTGCAGCAGTGGGTGGAACGGAGGATGGCAGGAGGTTGGGGGCGGGGGTTGGGGGCGGATATCAAACGGGATACTCTTAGTACCGTTAAAGAAACAAGTAATTGTGTCATTCAAAAAATTGAGAATACACATTTGGAGCAACGCGTAGCAAAATAAAATGGCTTTTTTTTATATCAATGTATAGAATAAATTCCATCGTCATATTATTTGTGTCATTCATTTGGTACCAACTTTATATTTTCTCATTTAAAGCTAAAACTACTTGTTGTATGGTTTTGCGAAAAAAAAATTGATCTCTAACCATCTAACCATAATAGCACACCATAAACCGAAACTGCTGTCTAGCAACAATGGGGAAGGATGAAAACTTTTAGCTAGTTATTCAATAAAATAAGTGCAAAAAGAGACAACAAGATTAGACACTTGAATAGTTGTGGGAACACCACACAAAGAACAAGCTTAGACACTCGAGTAGTTGTGAGATGTGTTCATCATCACACAAAGAACAAGCTTAGCCACTCGAGTTAGTTGTGAGATGTGTTCATCATCACACAAAGAACAAGCTTAGACACTCGAGTAGTTGTGAGATGTGTTCATCATCACACAAAGAAAAAGCTTACTTTTTTCCTTCTACCGATTAAAAGATACATAATAGACCATCAGCAATTAATCACTAATTATTTGATTAGTTTAATTACTTTGGCTAGATAATAGATTAGACAATTTTGTCGTCGCATGATCTAAATCAGCGATCGGCAACCTTTTTGATATCGCGGGCTATCGTAGATCGTCTAATTGTTTCCGCCCCATCCTGTATAATTCAGAAAACTGAAAATTAATGTTCGGATCAATGTGTGGATGATTACAATACATTTTGTATATATAACTTATAGAATTGATTTTGTTATATTATTTGATTTATTTATCTGGTACGAAACTATTTTTTTATTTTCTAGCTTAAAGTAAAAATGGGTTCATCCCCNATCCCCCCCCCCCCTCCCAATATTTAAGTCGCCTACGATTCGACCTGTTTTTACCGGCCCAATGATGTTCACATTTTAGAAAAAATATTCATGTTTATTCAATTTCAACCAACGTTTCACAGAAAATAATGTGATTACTTTGGTCTCGTGGTTCATAAATAGGCTATTGTAGAGCACTGAGCACTAACATTACTCAAACAATAACTGTAAATAGAAACATTATTCCATAGATAAAATCTGCCGAGCTATTTGTTATTGTTCTACATAATAAGAAGAACCAACTGACCAAAGTTGTTCGAAAATTTCTTGAATGTTTTCTGATGAATTTACACAAAGCAAATTGACACCCATCAATCTTTTAAAACACAAAACAATAAGAATGGAAAAGTTTCAAGATGACAACAAAGGAATTTTAGTGCGCAATAACTAGTATGTTTATAATTAGAAACTATCACAATTTAACAAAAACCTTTCCTTCGATGCGCCCAAAAATAAAAAGTTCGGTAAAGTTGGATGTGTTAACATAAATTATTTAATGTATAAGTGAATGTGTTTAATGAGTAGGAATGTAAATAGGAACAAGATAATAGAATAGGGATCTATAAGGACCATGGAACCAGATGGTGTAATCGTGAATACGGTATTTTAGAACACAATCAAACTACCGGGGAAGAAAAGGTGGGGGGAGGGGGGCGGAAATCCTATTATTAGTTTGTTCGTCTTTCTTGGTGTGTCAATTTTTTTAAAAAAAATAGTGTATTTTTAGTAATTTTAAATAACAAAGAAAGCTATGCTTCTTACATTCACACAAAGCGTACTATAACCGTTTAAACCCGTGTATAGAGTCGTTGAAAGAAGAGGTGAACGAGATAATGGACCTCAGAGGCAATTAGTGCTCAAGTTAACACTCCGCTAACAGACGTTGAACTTGTTACAACGTCCCGTCACTTCCGGCCGTCATTTAGCATCTCTTTATCAAGGGAAAATATCCAGGACAGACAAACTGTCACGGAACAATACATAGTTTTATGGGAAACACGGCAACACTGCTTTTGTTCGACACATGAGAGAGTTTCGTTGTTCTTCCACCGCGTATTAGTACCCATTCGATCAACACGCATACTTTAACCACGCTAATGGAGTAGGAATGTTGAAGGTAGAGCATAAGAAAAAATACACCCACCTTTGTTTGGAGTGAGAAAGAGAAACTATTTTTTTCTTAAACTTAGAACACCCGACCAAGATTCGAACCTTGACCTCCTCGTTACAGGCAATCCAGTACGACCCGAGACTTACGTGAACATCGTTGTGAGTGGTACAATAGTCTAGTACCAAATGGATTTGAAAAAAATAGTTTTATAGTTTCAAGTAGCAGACGTAAAGGTACATTTTTAGTCACATTTGATATATTAAGGAATAGAGGCAATGGCGTTTGCAGGAGGGCAATTGCCCCCCCTCCCCCCCCCCCGCGATTTTGAGGTTGTATAAATATAAGTAGGCTAATCCCACCCAACAGTGTTCTTAAGGGTGTATGACCCAAAATTAATAATATAATAATCATCTATATATAAATTGTAAGGTCTTCTTAAACCAAACTTGGATCAATGTATTAAATATAAATTAAATGTATATTTTAAGCACAGTGTTTACTCAAAGTGTGAAATTTTTGCATCTAGTGTAACAATTTTTATAAAAACCTATGATGCAAATATTTCATATATGGAATGTTAGAAGTACTCGAGGAGGTTTATTCATTATTGAAATAAATATTATTTCAGTGAACCTTCAATTAATTGCGTTAAAAGTTGCAAAAAAACATATTAAATTAATTATTTTGAATGTTTCAACGTGTGTTATAAATGGGGGAAGTAAATCAATTAATGCCGACTTATTTTAACTTTATTATGGTACTTCATTTACATTAATATTCAATATGGAACTCATGAAAACTAATACGAGCTGAGGAGCTTCATATTTTGCCCCCGGATTTTGAAAATATATCTGATTCAGCCCCGCAATAACCGAAACAGAACGGCCTGGTCAGAGTAGAGCAGACAACTCATCCCTTCTCACCCCAAGTCATTAGCTGTCTGTCCCTGAAACCATAAATATGTCGCAAGTGGTTTTGGCATGTTTGTAAAGCTTGACCCCCCGACCTATCACCATCTCTCTTTAGGGATTGCTACCTGGATCTCCATTCTTGTCAAGTCCGTGTGGCAAGTGTGACATTGATGAAAGGATTGTTTTCAGTGTGGCTGAGTGTAATATCGCATTTAATGTCTTTAAGGATGTGAGAAAAGTAATAATAGTGGAAAGAACATTTTTACTATTTTTAAAAATGACCCTACAGAAGCTTAAATATGGCAGAAGATATGTAAAAGGCAAAAAGAATAAGCATTCCAAGGCAATGAAATGCTTTTACGAAGAAATTCAGAAAGCCCAAACCGCTAATAAGTTGGTGAAATGACTTCAAACCTATATTATGTTATTGAACTTATATGATTAACTTTTTTGTTTATTCTTTTGAAATCTGGAGCCAAATCTGGAACCTCCAAATTAACACGTCAAAATCTTACCACTGAGCTATTTAGGGCTAATCCTTTTTTAGGGTCATTTATCGCTCATATTTTAAGGGTTAGTCGGTAATAGATGTGTAAAATCGTCGGCTATTTAATAACAATCCGAAAAACACTCCATCGTTGATCCAGGGTAGCTTCATGCTGCCGTTTGAACAATTTTTATTAATATTGAAATGATTTCTTGAATATAATTTGTAGTAACTAATTATTGTCTATAATATAATAGTACTGGTTGAAATGACAGTTCTGGCTCACTTTCTCCCATAAGTTCAACATTGATCCACCTCTTTGAATGAGGTGGATCACTTTCTCCCATAAGGTCAACATTGATCCACCTCTTTGAATGAGGTGGATCACTTTCTCCCATAAGGTCAACATTGATCCACCTCCTTGAATGAGGTAGATCACTTTCTCCCATAGGGTTAACATTGATCCACCTCCTTGAATGAGGTGGATCATTTTCTCCCATAAGAATAGCATGAGGAAATATTATTTTGGGTGCTTGACATGTTCTTAAAGATTTATCTTTCACCCTCCTTAATATTGATGTGGGTTATTTTCTAACATGCGAATAATACTAAGAATTGTCAAAGTGAGTCAGGGGCGGATCGAGAAATATTATTTTGGGGGTTGACAATTCTTTCGAGTTATATCATTGATCCTCCTCACGGTGGAGTTTGGCCACTTTCTCTGACATTTTTCGTCTTCACAAGGAAGGTGGGAACTTTCTCCCATGCGGATAATATTAAGACTTATCAAAGTGAGTCAGTGACAGATCAAGGTATATTATTTTGGGGGTTTTAGCTTTCACCCTCCTCACTGGATAGCTAGGACACTTTTTCCCACACTTACCATTCCAATTGAGCTTGTGGGTCATTTTATCTCTTAAGAATAGCATTGATTAGTGGTGGATCGTGAAATATTATTTTAGGGTTTTTAACATTGATCCTCCTCACTGTGGAGTTGGGTCACTTTTTCCCACCTTGGTCCTTCTCATCGAGCGGGTGGGTCCTCGACAAGACAAGTCAAAAAAGGAATAGATCGTGTTTCCATTACGACGTGGGGTTAATGACCTGGTGTCTTTTGTCCCTCCTTCAATGTCGTAAAAGTGTATTTCCATTCCAATGGAGTTTTATTCCGTTGTACTTGTTGGTTCATTTTGATATTATATGCGGTGATGGGCTTTCCCCGGTGATGTTATCGCACATTAGGGTGATGTCGCAACTAGATATAGAGCATTGAAACAATCAGATTATGCACAATCAGAGGCCTCTCTCTCTCTAAATAGAAGCCTCACAGTGATTTATAATCCTATATTCCCCCACAATTGTCTACTAAAATTGGTTGTTTGGTACCTCCCGTCAACATGTGAGGATTAAGGTAGAGGGAAACCATTTAGTGAGAACTAGTGACGGTACAGCTCAGCGGAGATTTGAACCTCCGACCTCCCCCACAATTACTAGAAGAGTTACACACACCCTTTCTGGCCAAGCATCTATATATCCATATATTAAAATAATGTGGTAGGGATGATTAAGAAAATGTTCCAGCATGTTACCTGGAGGGAGAACTAGCAACAGTTTACCCAGCAGGGATTCGATTCCAACCTTCCCCATCGTAATTAAATGAACCTGACATTTAGACGGCATGACCACGTGGATTAGAACCTCGATATCACCACTAGTGTCTGGAGAACGGTCATCCAATCAAATTCTTCCTTCCCGTGGTTGAATATGCCTCGCATTTGTGAGAATGAAATTATAAGGCGCAGGCAATTTTTTATTTTCCAAAAGGAGCGTGTTTTATAAAAAAACGCATTTTATAAGTCTTTAAGTCTTAAAGCTTTATCTAAATAAGCTCCCATTTTTATTTCCTGATTAAAACATAAACTTAAAATTAGGTTCTTATTTTTAATTTTACTTTTTCTGCTTAAATCTTAAACTAAAATTATAGAACATTCTTAAAAATATAAGTTAATAGTCTGAATGCGATAAATTACATTCCGATCCTGGGTCAGTTTTTTTTAATAGTTTTCTTCTCGTGGAGAACTAATGCGCTGAGTGTCTTAAAGGTGGGCATCCGTTAACCTTGAACAATATTTTTTGTTCTTCAAAAAGTTCATTTTTGAGATGGAGGTATCACATATGTGTGTTGAACCAAACATGGTTGCCAGGTTAATGACCAGCTTCTTACAATTTGCATACTTATCCAAAACGTGCTTACTTCAAAATTATTCAGTGAATGCAGTTGTATACATCTTCAAGCCAATATCTTCGATCATCTCCATTTGAAGTGAAGATTTTGAAATACTGAACAACTTTGCAGCTACAACATTTAATTCTCCCCCTGGAGAAACTTCATAAGGATTTTTTTAAAACTGAGACAGTTTTCCTATCTCTGCAAAGTATTGAAAATTCCCTGTTAAGATATGATACAAAACTTTAAAGCAATGCAGTATCTATTTTGGAATTCTTTTTTCTGCATTCCAGTATTGTTGCAAAATGAATAAATTCTTCACGAACAATAACTTGTTCAAATATATTCAGCTTACGATGGAAAGCAGACACACTTGGTATCGGATCACATATTAACTTTTAGTTCTATTGTAACTCAATATTGAGTCCATTTAAATATTTGAGGATGTATTTCAAAAAAGTTACAGCTTGTATATTGCACTCATTTGTTAGGAACTCCAAGTACTTGCTTACTTCCTCCGTAGTCAAGTTTACCAAGAATGTGGTCATTTTTTCTCTAATCTGCCAGAAACGTTCAGTCACTTTTCCCTTACTCGGCCAATGAACATTGTTGTGTTGAAATAAGTCAAAATACGCCAAATCACATTCAGATAAAAAAAACTCTTTGCTTTAGAGCAGAAAGTGACCTTATAAAATGTATCAACTTTACCAAGCTGTCCAGTACATCCTTCAATGTAGCACTGAGTTGCCACAAAGATATGTTTGGTGAATTATGTACTGATAAAACAGAATCCCATAATTTTTATCCCCGATTCTCTTTACCAATCCCTTTTCTTTGACTGTTATCGCTGAGGCACCATCAGTTGAAATAGGCACAATTTTATCACAATTAATATTTGAATCTGTCGTGAGGGGATCAAAAGTTTTGAACAAATCTTCTCCGCGAATCTTGCCTTTAAACGGCAATATTGCTAGCAACTCATCCCTAAATATTTTACTTTCAACGTCAAAGAATTGCACAAAAACGGACATTTGTTCAGAATCAACAATGTTACAAGATTCGTAAATTGAAATGGCATAACAAGATGCCTTCTGTAAAAGTTCGAGTAAGCTGCTTTTGTTGCCAGCAGCCAAATTTTCTGTTCTTCTTGTATTGCTGATTGCTGACAGTGAGATAGCGGCAACAATGTCCTTCTGTTTTTCAAAAAGCACCGTGGGCACTTCCAACATACATTCTTTTACGATCTCAGAGTCTAAAAATAGCTTCTGGCGCTTATTAAGAATCCAACAAACACGCAACGCCACTTCTGCTGATTTTTCTTTCTCGTTCATGCACCGAGCTAGTACAGCAGTTTTTTTGGGTAAGATGACAGACATTCTTGCAGTTTGTCTTTACGCACCGCACTGCTGGGAGGAAAACTTTTATGAAAAGCCTTATGAGTCATTTCGTAGTGTCACTTTAAGTTGCCACTTTTGACAATAGCGACAGTTTTGTTGAATATGAGGCAAACTCGAATGGCCCCAGCCCTTTCAAACAGCGTAAAACAATAGAGTTCGGTTCATTCAGTCAGAAACTTCCTATTTTCAGTGTCAAATTTACGTTTTTT
Source organism: Timema shepardi (assembly GCA_902151425.1). Taxonomy (NCBI): domain Eukaryota; kingdom Metazoa; phylum Arthropoda; class Insecta; order Phasmatodea; family Timematidae; genus Timema; species Timema shepardi. Next base: position 7,422 of record CABFVX010008898.1, on the reverse strand, counting down.
ACAATCCATTTTGATATGGAAACTTCAATTAGGTGGAATGGGTGAGGTGGGTGATGGAACGAAAATCCGGTGCACACTTTCTCTCTGCACTTGAATTCCAGTTGGCGGAATTCATATAATACGAGTAGTTTTCGGAAGGCCATTTTTAGGGCCATTTGTTAGGGCCAATACGGTAATGGGCATATCCAGTGAATTAAAGCAAGATTGTAATGATACTGTTTTGGACCCCTTTCATATAATCAAAAAGTCATGGATGAATTGTATTTTTCTTTAAAGAACTGTATGTAAAGTCTCCTTTTAATACTTCATCCATGAAGAATCACGCGTTTGGAGAAGTAATTTCAATGTAATGCGTTTTAAAACTTTCTTTCTTTAAGAGACCAACTCCGTTGTATTTTAAATTCATGTGAAATTCTGGCTCCCTTTACACAATAGGAAGCTAGCCTTCACAGCATAAGGTTGCCTGGAGTTCTCTTATTAGTTATTTTTAACACTGGAGACAAGGGGTCCAAGAAACAAGGGGTAAGTCATATATAGGCAGCTTGTGCGTATGAATCGACAGAAAAATAGTTATCTTGACACACAACCTAGTAATAATATCACAGAAAACAAAATTTTGAACAGCACTACTCTCAGCGCCATTTAGTAAATTAACAAAGCACTGTATCAATGTCAATTTTATAACAGTGAAAGTGTAATCAAATCAATAACTTGTGTATGAACATCAAATTTTACTGATTTCAATCGAATTACATACAATCAGATCGTCATAATAGTGTGATAACAAGTGCACAGTAAGGCATTCACGCATCATCATCATCATCATCATGATCATCATAAAACCTGATATAGTTATACTTACTGCTAACCGTAAGGCATACACGGGTCCACATTATTATCATCAGCATCATTGATAAAATCCGGAATCACTATAATTGATGCCCAATCGCCGGGCCGATATCATTAAAATATATTTTGGCAGTCCACGTGTCTGCCCTTTACGGTCCGGCCTCAGACCGCGGTCCGCCAGTTGCTTACCTCTGTAATATAGAATCTTCAATTGTAATGCGTATTCTAGATATTGAATGTCACTAAAATTGATTCCCATTCACAATCATTATTCAATCAATGCCAATGGCTCACATGACAAGACCAGAAATGAAGACGTTGATTTTTAAACGGGTATTATGCTATTAAAGTAATAAAATGTTTACGGCCTAGTGTTTTCTCGGCGTTTCGTTACTCCTCCTAGCTACTCGCATCTTATTGCACTAACAAGGAATGGATAAGAGAAGTAAAGTTTAAAAGAAATTAACCTATAATTTGCGTGGAGAGAGGGTGGGAAACCGTTTAGGAGAAACCACCATAAGTACACCCGGCAGGGTTTTAAACTCCAACTTCCCATTCACCGATAAATCAGACCAGTTGAATTTGACAGTTAGTCCGCGTGCCCACCGATGTGAGTCAAATTGTAATAAAAACGTATCGATCCTATAAATCAGTATCCAGCAGTAGTTGACTTGTGTAGTAAATAGTGAACCAAGCCGTTTGAAAGTTAATCATGTCTCAACGTTTTGGGATCGTTCTGGGATACACGAAGATATGCTCTATTTGGTGTTTTATAGTTGATGGAAGATATCGTAGTCATTTCTGATTAGAAACATAACGAACGATTTATTTCTATGGTTGTAGTCTATAGAGCCGCGAAGTATAATTTTAAACAAATACCCTTTCCATATTGAGCCACTTAATAGCTCTCTAGATAGATCTTATAGATCTAAGAGCCGTTTCGAACGAGGAAACTATAGCCCGTCAACTATCGCTCTGTTGATTAACAGAGAGGTGGATTGGAGGTTTCACACGAGGAAACTATATCCCGTCAACTATCGCCGGTCAACTATAGCTGTGTTGATTAACAGAGAGGTGGATTGGAGGTTTCACACGAGGAAACTATATCCCGTCAACTATCGCCGGTCAACTATAGCTCTGTTGATTAACAGAGAGGTGGATTGGAGGTTTCACATGAAGCAACAGCGTTGCCCACCTCGTCAACAGTCGCTCTTAAGTTGTCCACTATTGGAGATTTGTGGAACAATTGTCCGACAGGACAAATATCGTTCACCCGGTACCGTCTTGGTTAATCACATGTCTATATGGTTCCAATCACAAGGCAACAATCGCCGGCCAGTATCCCAAGTGGTGCCAACCTCCAAGCACTTGTTGAATTTTATTCATGGTACGGAAGGTTATTTGGTTATTTACTCTCGGCTTGTTTTTGATTGCATAGCCTTTAATAAATATTTATAATTATTACACACTTCACTAGAAATTTATTTAAGCTAATCATAAGTAATGTAAAGTGATCAGGGATTTTCACCCATAGCTCTCGACCCTTTTCAAGGATATTTCTATCTTTTATTATTATTATTATTATTATTATTATTATTATTATTATTATTAAACATCTAGATTAAATTGTTTTGTATTAAAGCGTGAAAGTGTCATCAATTACAATGAAAGAACATTCTGATAATTAATGTGTTGTTTGATTGTATCGTTCGGCTCCATAGCTCAGTCGGTACCATGTCTGTCACTGAGTCAAGGGGTCCCGGGTTCGATTCCCGGCATAGCCAAAAAGTGTATCATTGATAACATTATGTGGATGTCCCCTTTCCCGGTGATGAACTGGTGGCGAGAGGCTGGGTGGTGTGTCTGTTCTAGATTTAAGGAGACACAAAAAAACCTCGTCTTCCAAATCTTTAATAACCCACAATTTTTTTTCGTTTACTCTGACTAAGTTGGTACTGATTTTTCTTTTACAGAGCGAAAGTTTACCGGTAATTGTTGCAGGGCGATTGTTGCCTCGTGTGAAACGACTCTAGACATGATTTATTGTGTGTTTTTTCTATTTTAAACTTTTATTTATTGCGTCACCTAGAAGTTTATTATTATTATTATTATTATTATTATTGAATACCTTGTCTGTTCAAAATTGAAAACTAAATTTAACTCATATTCCTCCTTCCATATTTCTGTCAAAGAAAATGATCTTCCCATGATAAACATTGGTGATATTTGGCCGTCTGGCTGTGTCTGCAAACCATAGCAAGGGGATTATTTACAAATGTTTGTGTGAATGAATTCTCTATTATTTGTTTAGTTGAAACTTGGCTCTCTAGTGAGTTTGTTAATGATAATTACTTTACCCCTAACTATAATGTTTATAGAGACAATAGATTATACGATGAAGCTACTATCTCAAGGGGTGGTGGTGTTCTCATTTCTGTCATTGATTCTATTTCTGGTGTGGCCAGGAGAACTGACCTAGAGAATAATATGGAATGTGTCTGGATTGAAATCCCAACATTTGATAGCCAAAAACTGTTAATTAGGAACATATATCTTGTTCCCCAAATAACAGTCGAAGCATTTAAGAACTACTTTACATTTCTTGAAGGTACTTTGGCTAACTATTCCTATCGAATAATACTATTAGGTGATTTTAACTGCCCCAAAATTGATTGGAAATATCATCATGCTCAAAACATTTCACATTTCTACTTTAAATTAAAAGCTACTCAACTTCTTTCTTCGACCTACATAATAGGATTAGAACAACTTAATGAAGCTGATAATGACACTAACCTCCTTGACCTTGAACTTTCTAATTTTCACCACCCCTGAGGTACTCAAAGCTCTCAATCAGTGGTCAATATTGATTTAGCACATCCGCCCTTATTGATTTCGCTTGTTGTACCTATTGCTACAACAACTAATGACACCCCCACCACATATATTGACTATGCACGTGGTGATTACCTCAATCTTTACAATACCTGGCCACTGCTGATTGGTCTTGTGTTTATTCTACTAAGGATGTTAATTTGGCTGTAGATAATTTTACCAATTTATTCCAAAGGAAAATCAAAACGCATATTCCTCAAATTATCATTCTTAATTCATACAAATATCCGAATTGGTTTTCTTCTACTCTTAAATACTGTATTAGGAAAAAAAAACACAATATTTTCAAGACGTTTAAACTAACAAATAATGGTGTATTCTATTCACATCTTTCCCACTTTCGTAAATTAGTTAAAACTACTTTGATTATAGACAGAGCCAATTGGATGAACTAATTGAAAATAGTATTAAATGTAAATCCAAGGAATTTTGGAAATTTGTTAAAAACAATCGCGTGAAAAAAGTTTCCCCGTCTAACCTAGAAATTAATGTCAGGATTATTGCTGATCCTGTATTAATTGCTAATGAGTTTGGGAGCTACTTTCATTCCGTTTATAATTCAGCCCTTACTGTCTTACCCTGCACGCCCTTATATCCATGCCACATTACACCCTTGGATGTTGCTAGTGCTAGAACAAAAATTGAGTTCTTCTAGATGTGCTGGGACAGATGGAATTCCAAGTTTTATTGTTAAAGGCTGTGCCAGCATTTTTAGCCCTTTGTTAGCCTATATCTTTAACATTAGCCTGTCAAATGAAACTTTTCCTCTTACATGGAAACAATCTGTAGTCATACATATTTATAAAAAAGGGGCAAAAACAAGAACTTGTAATTATAGACCAATTTCCCTCTTAAACACCATCTCCAAAATATTCGAGAAAATCATACACAGATGGGCATTGGCATGTTGCCCCTCAAATCTCAAGCCCAAGGTCAGGTTGATGCTATTTATTTTGACCCAAGTAAGGCATTTGATTTATGTCAGAATAGTATTATTCTTTCTAAGCTTGGTAATTTCGGCCTTGTAGGTGACCTGGTGGTCTAGGGGGTACGGTGTCGGTCTTCTGTGCTGGCGGCTGGGGTTCAATCCTCGGTCCCGGCACAAATTTATTTGATTACCAAACCCCTCCTTCACCTCTGACAAGACATATTGTGAATGTGAGGAATGCCAGGCCTCCACCGTGGTTTGGTATTCCACGTTAAACTGTAGGTCCTCCATTTCATCTCACAATCACCCTACCATTACACATTAGCTTAAGTGCGTACAACCTGAACGGATAGTAAGACGCGGTGCTAATAATAATAATAATAATAATAATAATAATAATTTCGGCCTTTCTCAATCATATGTGAATTGGTTCAGAAGTTATTTGCATGAAAGATCATTCACTATTAAAATTGATTCACACACCTCAAATACATGTTTAGCTCCCTGTGGGAAACCACAGGTTTCTAATTTAGGTCCTCTTCTCTTTAATGTGTTTATTGATGACATTGGTAAACATATGAACTTGTATGGTTATTTACTCTTTGCTGATGATGTAAAATTATTTAAAAATATCAAATCTATTGAAGATTGTATAGAGTTACAAAATGATGTAAATGGTATTCTACAATGGTCTTTTGAAAATGGAATGTCTATTAATAAATTTAAGACCAATTCTATAACTTTTACTAGGAAAACTAATTTTTTCTTTTTTACTTATAAATTGGGCAATGAAAACATAGTTCACATCCTTTATATTAATGATATTGGTGTTCTCTTGGATAACAAACTTTTTTTCCACTATCATGTTGACCATGTAATATCCCAGTCATCGAAATTACTTGGACTTATTAAATGTATTACGTCATCATTTAAGAAAGTTTGTACTACGCCCTGGTTAGATCTAAGTTAGAATAATATGCTATGATTGCTTGGAATTCCATTACCTTAACTGATTCTCTTAGGTTGGAAAACGTTCAAAGAAAATTTGTCGCTGCGTGCTATGATAAATACTTTAGTAACCGGATTTATTATGACTATGACAGAATTCGAAACCTCTTAGAGCTCCAAACTCTCTTCTCGCGTAGACTTTATTGTGATGCCCTTTTTGATTTCGATATATTCAATAGCAAAATTTATTGCAAATTTGCCCTTGATCATGTAGGCATTCATATCCCTTCTCGGGCTTCTCGTAATCCATTTTTTCTCAATAGCTCTTATAAGTTAAGCCCTATAGGTCGTTGTATCCATAGCGCCAACTCTAGATTTGTCGAATTCGACTTCTGTTATAAAAGAAAAGCTAAACTCAGAGAGTTATTTAAGGAAATCCCTTATCAATAATTTATCACTAAGAGGTTCTGCCTATAATATCTAAATTTTACAATATTCTGATTTATTTTTTGCAGAATCTTACTGCTTTTAAACACTCTTTAGTTTTTTGTTATTATTGCCATTTTTAATTATTATCATTATTAATTACTTTTTTCTGTAACTATTAATCATTATATAACATTATTTAGCCATTTTTGTTTATTTTCTCGTGTAAATATATGTATTTATATGGTACTTGTGTACTTTCAGTGCTGGCCTGTTATAGGTCTTACGACTGTCTTAGGACTGTTGGCCAGCACTATAATAGAGGAAATTGAATTAATTGAATTATTATTATTATTATTATTATTATTAGCACCGCGTCTTACTACCCGTTCGGGTTGTACGCACTTACGATAATGTGTAATGGTAGGGTGATTGAGAGATGAAATGGAGGACCTACAGTTTAACGTGGAATTCGAACCACGGTGGAGGCCTGGCACTCCACACATTCACAGGTTGTGATTAATACACGTCTTGTCAGAGGTGAAGGAAGGGTTTGGCAATCAGATAGATATGTGCCGGGGCCTGGAAGTTGATGGTTTATTTTGAAAAAGTACAGTTGACCTCGGGGTATATTACTTTTATTGACGTTGTAAATTGAGTATTTAGTCACAGATGAAAGGTTCGCAGGGTCACGTAGGTTTCTGTCGTGCCGGTACGAGTATCCTTGGAAAACTGTCGCTGTTGTCGAAAAGGAGCAGAACTAGAGGGAATTTATTTATAATAATCACGTTTAAACTGTCCATTGCCATTATTAGCGCTCGGATATTGATCAGTCTATACCTTAAAATATATTAAATAATCATGTAAGCAAGTATGTCTTTAAAAATACCATTAAAGAGAAATTCCCTAAAGATTTAAATTTTATATTCTTTCTTCACTTTTTTCATCGCGTCTTTGTACTTGTTCGGGTTACACTCACACATTAATCACACCAACGGAATTAGGATGAGGAAGGTAGAATTTTAGAGTTAATGTCCTTAATTTGGGGAGCCCTCTAGGAAAATGCCCGCATTAAACCCGAACGAGATTCTAAACGCTCTCCCAGACAGTCCAGTCTAAAGCTTGATCCACACGTTCGCCGAAAATAGAGAATAGAATCTGTTTGATTGGCGTGTTGCACCCTCTCTGGCTCCTCATACTACCCGACCAGTGAAAGTAATAAAAGGGAGAAGATGAACTTAACATACAAAATAAATGGATATTATAAAAAAAAGTAAATTCAACAATGAACAGTTTATTCAATTGAAAGACAAAGCGCAGTTAACAGTACATGGTCTCATTATATCATAATGAGTTCTGTTGGAAATTATACTCGA
>CABFVX010008897.1:0-21202 GCA_902151425.1 Timema shepardi | reverse complement strand
CCACGTTAAACTGTAGGTCCTTCATTTCATCTCACAATCACCCTACCATTACACATTAGCGTAAGTGTGTATAACCCGAACAGGTAATAAGACGCCGTGCTAATAATAATAATAATAATAATAATAATAATAATAATTATTATTATTATTATTATTATTATTATGGTACTATTAGTATATTACACCAAATTTGTTTTTAGCGATATAAAAATACCATTACTTAATATCCACTATTTAAAGACAGATAATTAATTTGAGTTTTAAGCAAATACACTTGCACCTGAATGGGAAAAGATTGGTGGAACAAACTAGTCTTGTCCTTAATCTGAACTCTGGCCTTCCTGATCAGAGCCAAACACACTTAGCTTAGGGTAAGGGTAGAGAAATCTAGGTATATGTTCTAAAAGGACACAGTTTTATAATTTATGTATTACAGTGTGATTCTATTCCAGTGACTTGTTCAACATGAACCTTTTTTAATGTTTGAAAGAAATTATAAATGTATTCTTATTGACTCACATCCATGTTCACACAATTTCAGGCGTCAAGAGTGTAGTTGACTGGATTGTCAGTGACAAATGAGTCAAGTTCAATCCCAATCGAGTGCACTGGGGATGGTTTTCAACATTTGATCTATCACTAGTTTGTCCACTCTCTTGCTATGCTAATATATATAAGCAGTGCATTAAAACCTTTATTATGTGTACACCTTACATTAGGTGGTTAAGAACCTGTGTATTCAATATAATAACCAAAACAATTCTTATTCTTCAAATGCTCATTACAAACCACTTACCCAATATGATTTTATATCAAAGTTTTTTTGAGAGAAGTTTGACACTATCTTTTAATTGTTCTAATTGTTGTTTTAAGATATCATGTGCAGAACACAGTAATAATACTAGACCACTATTTAAGTGTTGCTAAAAACATTCATAGAATTTGAAAATCAAACATGAGATTGCAATTCATTATCAGTCATCTATGTCAAAGGAGCCAAAAAAGGCATATAGTGACAATTTTCTTGTAGGAGTACTTTTATAACTAGCTATTTTAATGTTTTTAAAATGGGAAATCTTTTGGTGGGGATATTATTGTTTACACAGGAACGTTAACTGATCAATTATGCTTTAGTCGCATAAAAATCTTTTATGAATGACAACATTTTATCAATTATGTACAAATGTTCACCTAAATATTATCTGGATTGTACCAATAACAAAGACTGAAAATCTATTTTGTTGAAAGTTAATTATTTTAATGTGTTTTGCATTAATGACTAGAGACAGGTAATTATATTTCAATTAAGGCTATTTGTTTCCAAACCCATAGAGGCTCTAGCTATGAGGCTTAAAAATCCTATGATCAGCACTTTAATAGGACCTTGCCCTTCTAATCAAAATCAAGATCCCTGAAGAAACAAATTATTGAGGGTTTGCACACTTACTTTTTAGTTTCTGGCTTTATATGCTTCAACAAACCATTTTCAATTTCAAAAGGTTGTAGAGTTTTGCCAACATGTACATCCATTTTAAGAGCCTTGGCATCAACATCTCCAATATCAACACCTCCTTGGTGGTGAAATAAAATGGTATCTGCATGGCGATGGGAATAAATGCATACATAAACTTCTTCATCCTGGAAATGTATTTGTTTTAATTAAATTATTATTTAAGTTTAATTCACTAAAAATGTAACTATGCTTTGCAAATAAATGATGTGCCTTGTGATTCACGAGGCTAAGGCTAAGGTTCATGGTACTCACCATTGGATGGCCCTGCGTCCTTATTGACGTCATGGGTGTAAAGTCGGTGGATCATTCCTCCGGACAGGCAATCTTTATGGTATTAAGCGTAACAAGTGCTCAGACCTCAATGCTCTATACAAATGTGTGTGTATAACCTATGGGTCAGCTCGGACTTATAGGGATGCAACTCAAGGGGACTAGTGTGGACTTTGACGGTGTGTTGATGAAATGTAAAGATTGTGTATTTAAATAACTGCTAATATTCTTGTTTTCAAAATTGTTATTTAGTGGGTAGTCTATAGTCATTTCCTTCATTTTCAAGGGTTGTACAGGTAGTCGAGGGGAAAAGTTAACTATAGTTTGTAAGTATATGATAGGGTATGGGTCCTAAAGTCCCCTTTTATGAGAACTGGTAATGCAGGTTGTGGTGCAATTACTAAATGAGATCTAAAATTTATCATCAAAGTATGAGACAGGGATTACTTCTAAACTTAATGTCACTGGTGTTTTGGAAAAATCTTTAGGACTGGAAAATTCCTAAATCATTGTTTAGGGTTAGGTTTCCATTTTGCAAGAACCCATTTTCCAGAGAAATAAACATCTTATAATTAATACTAGTGATATAATCCGATTTGTAATTTTATATTATATCTTAAAAGTCTGTAAAATATATAGTTATTGGAATGTACCCTGTCAGAGTATTTTTGTATGAATAGTTGGTCTATTGTAGAGTTTAATGGAGTTTTTCCGCCTTATCAAAGTGAGAAGATAGTTGGATCAAATCAGTTGCTTCCCCTTAATATTGTCCACACTTTATTAGAGAGTCGAAGAAGGGTGACTTGGAATTAATATTTAAAAAGTGAATTTCTAAGCGCTTACCTTTCTTGACTTGTTGACAATGATGATAAACTTGGAATAAAAAACCACTTTGTGGTATTTAAAAATTTTAACTCTAAAATTTTCTCATTTAGGTTGATGCACACATCCTGTCACAAACCTTAAAATGTTTCATGTAACCTTTTTTCTGTTATTATTATTATTATTATTATTATTATTAGCACCGCGTCTTACTACCCGTTCGGGTTATACGCACTTACGCTAATGTGCAATNTTTAACGTGGAATCCGAACCACGGTGGAGGCCTGGCATTCCTCACATTCACAAGATGTCTTGTCAGAGGTGAAGGAAGGGTTTGGTAATCAGATTAATCTTTGCCGGGACCAAGGATCGAACCCCGGCCGCCAGCATAGAAGTCTGACACCTTACCCCTAGACCACCAGGTCACCCTTTTTTCTGTTAATTTGGTAGTTCTATTGGAGAGAATTTTTTTTCATTTGACATCTTCTCTATCTAAGGTATGATTGTTTTTAACTTCTTTACATAGAAAACAGTTTGTTTTTGTTGGAATAATTCTTTGAAGAGAAATTCTTGAAAATTGATAATTTTCAAAGTATCAAATAAATAATCAATACTTTTTCAAAACTAATAAATGAATAATTTTTGGCCTTTGTTGATACAGTCAATATCACCCTTTCCAAAGTTTATATTACTGTAATATTTAAAAAATAAATTGAGTGTGGAAGAAGAACATAAGATATCCAATTCAATTGGTCACCGTTGGTGTGGAGATCAGGGTTTGAATTTCCACCGATTGCACAAGGGATCATTTTTTGAATGCAACTATAATTATGGGGTTTTTTTCATACGTTTTAGGTACATTACATCTCGCAAACTATTCAAGCTCCCTATCTTTCATTAGATCAATAGGGTGGAGATAGGATATAAAATAAAGGAAAAGTTTCTGCACTTGCATGGATGGAATGGAATACTATTTAGGAAACTACACTCAGTACACCAGAAGAGGATTCAAACCTTGACCTTCCTATCAACTAAGGTTGTGGGATGTCCACTTTTTCAATTCAAAGCAAACTAATTCATTATATGAAATATTTTTGAAGCCAAATTGAAATTTGAATTTTTTCATTAGTTGTTTTATGATTGCAAGTGTATTATATGGTGGTTATTCATATAACTTTATGCACTTAAATTAAATTAATTTGTTTTGTTGCACCATTATTTGTAATATTTTGTTTTAATATGATAAATCAAGTTATTATCATAACATGTAGTTCAATTACTCAAGATTTTTTTTCTCCATATGAACAATAGTTTGTAATGCATACAACAGCTCAGAATGGGATTAAATGACCCTAAATTGAGTATCTTAGCTGTCAATATTTTGACTGGCAAAGCTTTGTAGGCTTTGCACACCCCTAGTGTCAATGGTAATCCAATCTATTGTGAGAGTGAGGCCTTTGGTCATGTGAGGTTTTAAAAAAAATCACGGTTAGTAAAATATTTTAAGGAAATTAAATGTGGAAATAAAGATTAATTGGTGAGATGCATAAGTAGGACTATAACTCTATAGTGTAAAAAGTAGAGCTAAGAAAAATACTTATTCATGAATTAAGTCAATAATAAAACAACTTATCTGACATGTATGGCAATAAAACGTTTAGTATAAAGTAATCTAACACCTTAGTTGAGTCAGTAGCGTGTCTATCTACCAAGTTAAGGGTCCCAAGTTGATTTCCGGCATGGCCGAAAATGTATCATTGGTGAAATGTGAATTTACCCTTACACAGTGATAAATTAACGGCCTGGGACTGGATGTTGTGGCTGTTCTAGTCTTAAGTTAGATTATAAAGCATATGAAGTTACAACAGGCCAAGCAAGCCAAAATTGGAAAATATACGGCTTCAATAAAAAGTGACGCAGGTCACAGGCTGGAAATAGTAATTGATGTAAAAAAAAATTAGAGAGCAATGATTCTGATTTAGGTAAATTTTGCATGTAAGATTATAAATAAAATAAAATGCATAGGTTATAACAAACCATTGTAGCACTTAGGCAGTGCATGCTTGTGAAAACTACTAACATTTAGTCATTCTGTGACTGGTTGATCAATATTAAGATATTGAAATTACATTTGGTGTTTAAATCTTACAGTATGAATAAAATTAGTTGTGCACTAGTAAGCATGACTGACTAAGAAGGTTGGACTTGACGAAGTGTAATGATGAGCATTTTATTCAAAGTATAATTTGTCAACGTCCCTCTGGAAGTTTGTTTATGCATATTTTTAAGTATCACCCCAATTAGGTAATATGGTTTAGATTAGCAATAGCCAATAATATTAGAGTTTAAAAAATGTTGACATAAAACAAGGGGAAATATCTCATACAAAAAATTATGTACGTAAAACTTAAAGTTAATGCATTATAAATCACGTGAACCAAATTAAAGGTTACCTAGAATAACTTTGAAAATAGCTCATGGCTTACATTTTGATTCAAGACTGGTGGGTGGCCCTAAATAGTGTGAATGGGATACCAAAGAAAATACATTTCAACACATGTTGAAAACTAATATAAATCATACATGTAATGGTTTTCAATTTCCCTTTCTAATTAATGTTGATGCATTTACTGTTACTCGCATGGTCCATTCATGTTCTCATTAAAATCTGGTGCTAAACATATTAATCAAACTTATAGAACATTATCTTATTTAATAAATTAAATTGAGAATCTTTAGATATTCTGGTGTGCCTCTATATACTAAACATCAAACCAGACAAGGATACACCATACGTTTGAGCTAAGGCCGATAAAAGTAGTTTTCTTGAGCCCAAAAGTTTTGGCAGTCCTTTCTTTTGAATATTACATTAAATAAGTTCTCAAATAATAAAATCAAGTTTTGAAGGTTAACTTAATGTGAAAAAAATGTAATCTTTAATGTTGCTTAAGAGTTTGTTTTTCCAGGCATTTTAAATGCTTGGGTTATTAGAACATGTTGGTAATTTTATCTTTTAAGTTGAATGTTATATCGTCAATACTATCTATCAAAAACCAATTATAAAAAACAGGATTAAAAGAGTACGGTACATACTAAGAAATTGTGCCACTATTCACCTGGTGGATGGGAAATAAGAAGTTATAAAAGTCAGTCATAGTGGTAGAAAGTAAAAAAAAAAGTTTTGCATGTCTGGGTAGAAAACAATTACCAAGTGGACATTTATATCAGTATATTAATTCTCTCAGTCACATTAAGTGATCGTTTTGCTGGGTATTTCTTACATCATCAAAAATACAGACATAATAGGGGTTAAAATATTAACTTATTGGAGTCATCAGATTAATGATTTAGTTTAATTATGATTAATGAAAACTAATTGATTCATATATACCAAAAAAAGTTAACTGGATTGAAATTCTTGGGACTTTTGCCTTTAAGCACCTGTTATCTTAGCTACAGAGGGTAGAAATAATAATAGTATAATATAATAATATTTAGCACCGCGTCTTACAACCCGTTCGGGTTATACGCTTTAAGTACTAATTACTCTAATGGATTAGGAATTAAGAAGGTTGAGTTAGAGGAAGTGAACCCACATTTGCGTGGAGGGAGAGTGGAAAACCATTTAGGAAAAACCACACCCAATTCACCCGACCGAGATTTGAACCTCGATCTCCCCGTCCTCAGCAGTCGAGCTCAACACGACAAGCGTATTAGCCAACTACGCCACTGAGGCGGGTTAATAATAGTAATGATGATGATGATAATGGTAATAATAAGAGGGTAAATATTATAGTAATGATAATAATAATAAGAGGGTACAAAAAATAATAATAATAATAAACATACTAATACTAACTATTTATCTGGTGTTTCAAACTAAGTTAAACTACAAACTAAAAAATATAGAATATTATCCTGGTCAAAAAGTATATTTTGACTCAAGGGTAATTGGTAATTGGTAATTATTTAAGACAAATGTTAAGTAAGGGCCAATATCAATAATTTTTTATGTCCTTGATTAACTTTTTTTTAACTTAAAGCTAATGTACACTCCATTTATCAGTCTTTCCTTGACATGATAATATGGCTCTACCTTATAACTTACACCATAGTGAAAATGTACAAGTTAGGCTTGATACCTTCCAGGGTAAACAAAGTGTACAATAATATCTCCCTCTTCCCTATACTCTCTCCCTTCCTTCCCTCCTCTTCTTAAAATTCTAAGTACTTTTCAATACTATGAGTATTTTCAAATTCCCAAGGTAAAATCTAAATCCTTTGTTATTTTTAAAAATAATATCTGCAATATAATATCAAATGTTCTTGAAACTTTTAGCATGCTTAATATAAATAGCCGGACCCAATTAAAAGAATAATTTTTTAACTGTTATTCAATTTTATATGCTCAAATAATAATAGAGATACCGAAACTAGTTTGGTAAACAGTTCATATCTGTGTGAAATAAATTACAACTTATATCAGTGCAATCGTAGTTATTTTCTTCTTGTAAATGAAAAGCCCAACACAGTTTTTATAATTCAAAAGCCCTGGTTGAAAGCGTGAATGTACCAACTATTTCAAAACACGGTTTAGGGGAGGGGGAAGCTTTTTTTATTTTAGGATTCAGGGTACTGCAATAATATCTTGCACAGCAGTGAATACGTTTAGATGTTCCCTTGATATTAATATTTTATTTAAACGGGACTGTCTCTTACATGAGCACACTTTAAGGTTGACAGGATTGTACAAACAAAGTGAATAAGATTCAAACTAAACATATGATAAAGTTGTTGAAGATTTGTCTTTCGAACATTTATAAACTTGGGTCTACATAAAATAAATGCAGCTGTGAAAGAAAATTTAAGATTTTTGAGTTAGTGGAACAGTACATGAGGGATAAAAAATGTTAACCAATCAAAGCCATCAAGAAGAAATGACTTTCTTGGGTCTGTGGCATACAAAGATATATCTGTCCAGCCATGTTCAGTTTAATAATACACAATATGGAGTAATTTAACATAGAAAATAGATAAATGTATTTGATATGAATAACAACCGTCATTGGCATGTTGATAAGAGCATTGGTGAATAAAGCCAAAGGTCAGAGTATTCAGCCGCTGTTGTGCACATATTTAATTTATCAAAATATATCATACAAGTTTATCTTAGAACACGTATATTACAACTGTTATGCAATAAACAAATGAGAAGAATCGGTTTTATTTGTAGACGATATGTATTTATAATATTCAGTTAATACCCTTGAAATTAATTTTATATCCGTTTATCACATAATTTAAATGCAAAATTAATAACAGCGCTAGATTGGCTTCTAGTGTCCGTGTTTCAGGATATAATTTATAAATATTGTTTGTAAAGGCCTTTCATTTTATTGGAATCTTATTATTACTGTTAAAACCCATGTAGATTTATCATTTTTTGATTTAATATTAAATATTAACAAATAATAGGCATGCATAACTGTGCTGGTTACAAAAAACCAATCATAACGGCACACACAAATTGAAAAAAATTGTCATCTTTGTCGTCTGAAATAATTAAAACCTGAGCAAAGGTACACACATCCATATAATCCATATAATCAATGAATGACACCAATAAAACACACAGCTGATCATAGGGTTGGGAAACAACAAACTTTAGAAGAAATGTGTTACTGAAAACATGCACACTTTGGAACTGGACAAGTTTTTCACTGACTAATCAAATAAAAAGAGGGGAATGCCAGGCCTCCACCGTGATTCGGATTTCACATTAAACTGTAGGTCCTCCATTTCATGTAGTAAGACGTGGTGCTAATAATAATAATAAATAAAAAGATACGGCATAAAAAAAACCACACAAGAATTGCCACATACCAAATCATTTAACAATTCAGCCCTAAAAGAAAGACTACAGTAGAAGAATCCACTACTCTATGTGTGTATATATATATATATATATATATATATGTACAACACCCCTAGACACAAAAATAGTTTTTTTAGCAACGTGTCTTACTACCCGTTCGGGTTATATGCTAAAGTAATAACTACGCTAATGGATTAGAAATTGGGAAGGTGGGAGAGTGGAAAACTATCTAGGAAAAACCACCCTCAGTTCACCCGACCGAGATTCGAACCTCAATCTTCCGTTCTTCAGCAGTCTAGCTCAACACGACTAGCACGTTAGCTAACTACACTACCGAGGCAGGTACAAAAATAGTTGTTACTTAAGAACAAGCCTGGATAAATAAAACACTGAAAGCTAAGGTTAAAATTATCTTAATTTTTATGAAAATATTCTCAACATCTTGATTCATCTACAAACCTAGCTTTTGATAACTAAGCTGATTTTTTTTAATATAGGAAAAATACATGAAAATTACCAGTTTTTTTAGGGAAGGGGTCTGGGATATCAGCATATTCATAATTTTGTGGTAGGGATGATAAACAAGAAATGTACCCTAATTTTCATGCAAGAATAGAATACCATTATGGAAAAAAGCACCCTCAATACATATACAAAGGATTCAAACCCCCCCTTCGCCACCATGTCTCCACCCCACCCCGTCACGAATGCGAGCTCAAGTTTTTTGATTCCAGTTGATCTCAAGCGAATTTTTCATGAAGCTCCCGAGTATCTAATCGAGTTGAGTTTGGGTTGAATAAATACATAACTATTTAAAACTTAATTATGTAAATAAAAATAAATACATGTTAAAATTATTATAGTTTGTTTTAATGAATGAAGACTCATATTAAAAAATTTCTTAAATTGCTTATTTTCTGATAATAAAAAAATTTAAGTCATGGTATTTTATAAGATTAAATTTTAAATATACTAAGATAGTAAATGAAAAATTAATTATAATTCAATTTAATGATCCAAAGGAACTTAAAAACAGTGCTACTTTCCCTGTCTGGTGTATTGAGGGTAATTTATCTTTGATAGTTTCCCACTCTTTCCACACTAATGTGGGTACACTTCCTCTAAAATCAACCTTCCTCATTCTCAGCCCATTAATGTTAAAGTAAATGGGTGTGTAGGCCAAATTAGTACTAAGATGTAGTGCTAGATTTAAAAACAAAAAAATAAATGAAAATATGTTTGTATGATAAGGTTTTGAAATTATAAATAAAAATAAAAAGTTAACCCAATGTTCCTTGTTCATCTGATGTGCAGCTGTTACTTGGTGCTGGCTTCATACCAGAGCTGGATTAAAATATTAATGACTTTTAAGGTGTATAAAGTACAACTTTTGCATTAAGGTGTACTAGATACCATCTTGCACTAAACTATTATCAACAAAACTAGTTTACACAGATGCTGACCTTGACCTCTTGATGTTCATCTACTGTACAATAAATACCCTTTTGGTTTAGGGTCTTTTCCACACACCCCTCTCCCACAACCACACCCATTATGTTAAGGTCTTTTCAACCCTCTCCCCCCACTTTATCAACACAAAACACATCCCACTAGTAGAGTGATGAGTAAGCAATTTGTTATAAAGATGGGTCGAAATAGTTTTTTCCAAAAATTTGGGAATTCTAAATTACAATAGCAATCAAAAAGTTACATTTTCTATTAAATAATGACAATATTTATTTGTTTTTTTAAATAACATCATCTGTTCTCTAACAAATTCTTATTATTTATAGTTAACGAATCAGTAATATCACAATAATTTGTCAGTTTATAAAATAGACAAAATTATTTTAAAATACCATAATGCACCTAATAATTAAATGGTCCTATTATATGTATAAAAATATACATATCTGATACTTGGGAATGATTTTAATTCAATTCATTAATTAAAAACAAACAAATTTAGTGAAATAATTTTTAAAAATATTTACGTTTGTTTATTGTTTCACAATTTGTATAGTATACACTACGGTTTGGTGGAAAATACTTGAGGTATATTCGACTGAGACATATGGTAGGGTACAACTTGCATTATCACTTATAATGTATCATGGAACACTCAACTACATAGCTTTTTAACTCTGGTAAATACTCTATGTCATCTTTATCAATTCTTGATATCACAATTTATTAACCTTTACTAATTTCGCAGGTTATACCACATTGGCTAGCACATTGTGTTTTTACCATAATTTTATTGGTGCTTTCAGACCTGAGGATGACGTCGTAGCATCGAAACATGTTGTAGTATATAGAACGTTGCAGTATTTGCAGCGGTATCCAAGGAACAGGGAATTCAGATATGAAACTATTTTTTTCCCCCTCAAATATTATAGCTGGTTCTGTTTACTCTCAATATAATACAGCGATACAAATTTATGCATGATTACATCATCCTTTGTGTTGTAAAAACATAGTTTTAAATGTCATTGACACAAACGTCTACAATTTTTAAAATGCATTGAACTTTTTAGATGTTTGTTATAATTTCAATATTTCTTTATTATAGTGTGTCATAGCTAGTAATTATTATTACCAATCTCTCCAAATATTAACCAAATAATGTGCATTTATATTACTATATCACATTACACATTTATGTCTTTCATATTAAATTAATACAATTGTATAATTGAACCTCGCTAAAAATTTAATTTTATTGTATAAATCTTGAACGTTTATTATTAACATTACAAATGTTTTTCAAAAAACTTATCAGATACTTTAGAAAGACAAAGGGATTCAAAACAGAAGATTCACTTGCCTCATTACTTTTTAATCTAGCCCTGGATCCCTTTCACACATCGCAGGTTTTATCTGCCACCGTCGCTAGAGACAGGCGCAGGTAAAAGTGCAGTTCTTTTCACACATGGTGGGTTTTATCAGCCACTGTCGCTAGATATGAGTGTCGTTTTCAAGTTTTGGATGCGCATTCTGTAACCAGTTTGGGTTTTCTAGTGAGTGTAAATGGATTTTCAAACAGAAGGTTCTGGTTTTATATTAATTATACTTAAGAGTGAAAAGGCGCAACAGGAGAGAATGGGTGCACTCGCTCTTGCAGAAAAGAACAGAGTTTGGAGCATTCTCACACTTGTACCATGAATTGAGCAGGGACGATGTGAAGTTTTTAAACTTCTTTCACATGAATAATATTCTCGAAGTCCTGATGTAGTTCAAGAAACACACTTCGCCACAGTTCAGTTACTAGTGTTAGAAATTTGTATTCCTCTAGAGTCTTGTTCCATAGCACAGGTCTATCGGAAACTAACGGCATTAGATGGTCTACAGCTATTCCAGGGTCCATAATATAATAAAATAATAGAAATGGTACAAATTGCTTAAACCTCGCACCAAGCCTAAATTGAGTCAGTGCAGGAAGAAACAGCCCGTGTCCGCTGTGTGTGAAAACCACCATAAGAATCAATGGTCTCTAGTTGGTGTTTCGTCCCGTCACTAAGAGCACTACCGTGCCAAACTGAAAACACAAGCCTGTGATTTTTCGGCCCACATGAACAAGCGGGTGTGCTTGCCTCGTATGAAAATATTCATTTAAATAAGCAGACTCTACTTCTACTGATACTGCTTCTAGCAATGCTAGCAGGTTGAACTCGCTACATGTAAAAGAGCTCTTAGAGTATGCTATTAGGGTAATGCAAGCGAGCAGGAAAGGATTGACACTAAACAGTACACTGCAGCTATCACGATACGCGGATGATTAAGCTTTTTTGACAATAGTAAGGAAGCTGTTGCAAGAAATACAGACATTTTACTAAAGGCATGTAAGGAAAAAAGTTTAGAAGTGAATACTGAAAATACTGAATATATGATCATAAAGATAACACAGATTGGGGATGGTAATTTAGATAGTACTACAAACATATAATTTGACAAGGTTAAGGAGTTTAAATTTTTAGTAACAGTGTTAACTACTAACAACAATAAGACAAGAGAAAATTAGGAAGAGAATACAGTAGGAAAATGCATGTTATTACTAGGTCATTAAACTGTAGGCATCTTGCCTAATGTCAGGGAATGTAAAACTGAGAATAAACAAAACAGTTGTTCTATATACAGTAGCCCCATGACTTCTTTGGTGCTGACTGACAGATCACAGCTGACGGCTTTGAAAAGTTCCCAGACCAAATTATGTATCCCTACGCTGAACCATATGATCTGGAAAAACATGTGTTTAGCAGCTGTCACTTTTGACGGTCAAAATGTAGGTATATACCTAAATGTTGACTGTCAGAAGTCAGCTCTGAGCTGTCGGTCAGCACCAAAGAAGCCATGGGGCTACTGTAGTTGTGAGATGTTGTTTCTTACCTTAAAGAACCCAAAGAAATTTAGGGTGTTTGAAAAAACAAGGTGCTTAGGAGGTTACTTGATCCAAAAATAGATAAAGATACCGAGTAGTGAAAGTGGTTACATATTGATATGTTACACATCCTGTAGCATCACAAGACAGTTAGGATTTTTAAGCATTCCATGTCAAACCACCATATGTATGGTTGCACCTAAATTTTAATTATTTTTTTTTTACAAATTTTGTGTATTTATTTAATGGTATGAGTTAGGTAAAAATACAAAATATTTATTCTGTCCGCTAAGTCATTCCAAAGATAAGGATGCTCAAGGCTTGTCAGACTATGGTCATTTTTTACCGCATAGATTACTAAAATATTTATTTAAAAATACATATCTTCTGAACTAATAGGGCTATGATTATTAAATTGGTGTCAAATGAAAGCTCAGCTAGTGATATTTGTTGGAAGTGAAAAAATAAAAAACTATTATAATTTTATTTTTTATTATTAAATATAGTAAAAATGTAACCTCTGTGAAATTAGTTGGGTAAAAGATAGCTTCATGAAATTTTTTACACACAACATCTACCTTTACCTACATTATCAATTTTATCTTGTTTTTTCAATCCCAAGCCAAATTATGCCAATATGAATTTGACTATTTTTCCTCTATGAATAACCCAACAAGTGCACTCTGGATCTTTTCTGGAATGCTATACTGACGTCCTGTTCCTGTTGTTGGTAATTCAATTACTCTTAAGTATATCATATATTTTGACCCAACATGTGTCATCTTTTTCTGACCAGTGGAAAGATGGGGATGGACCTCCAGGATGCACGAATTTGATAAAACTCATTTTTCTCATCACTTTTGTCGGTTATGACACCAATCCACCACTTTCTTATCATACATGCAGGCAACATAACTGTACAAAATAATGTCACTGTGTGTAATATGAGTTGGTGCTGCAGATAAACTTAGCACACTGGAGTCAAAGAAAATGAATGAAACAGAAACTCGGAAAACTCTCAAAGTGTTTGAATTAATTGGTACAAAACAATGGTTTGCTCAGGTGTTTCGAACTGGCAAACCGTTGTTAAAACGTTCACCAAGTTATTTTTCAATCACTGTAACATCTGCCTGACTTCCATAATAATGTTATGCCATTGATGTTTTCCTTTGCAAATTCATAAAAATGTTCAGGTGTTGTTATTTGCTTGTAATAGGGCCGTTGAAGACTTTCTTTAGCTACCTGACGCTTAGATGTGCCACCAACAACATCGTATGGAATTTTGCCATGGCTTGTAGCTAAAAAATTCCACTTTGCATCTATTCCAAAATCTGTTTTATGGCTAACCAGATTCGCAAAGTTTTTCCTGTCTGTATATTGGGAGGTGGCTCCATCTCTGATGTATATATTTTTTCATATCTCTATTAAGTGTCTTAATATGGTGAATCATTACCTTTTGAAAATCATAAAAAGTAATTGTCCCATGCATCATACAGTCACTTCCAATAAATAAAGCGATAAGTTTTGGCTTAGATAAAGAATCTTGTTGATACATGTAAACAACAAAAGGGTGAAGTGTTACTTGATCATTAGACCAATGATAACCTTGCACAGCATCCTGAACCATAAAAAAGTAGTTTTCAGCTAAATCCACTGAGGCGACACACTCATGTTCAAAATGGCCTATCAAAATAGCTTTGTGTAGTGTCAAAGAGGGTAGATTTGACTTATTTCTTAGCCTGCCTAGATTTTCTCTCATCTTTTCCTTTTAGCCCACTTGCTACGATAAAGTCAATTTTTTCACTAAACCACTTTTCTGAATGATATTTAATCGCAAAGAAAAGATTGCTATCTAAAGGTTAATTTTCTATTTTAGTCACAAAAACGGTGACAAAATTATACACATTTTTTCCTAATCGTCCGAGTAAGTTTGTCCAAATAATTTGGTATCTTGTTTCAACCTGCATAAACAGGTTCCAAGAGAATTTCCTAGCAAACTCATGCCTGTGCCATTGAACACAAATATTACAAAAGCGGGACATGGTGTTTCATGTTTACACTTTGTCTTTTTCTTATTTTGTTAATTTAAAAAGTATGATAAAGGTTAACAGATATATATTTTTTTTCATTTAATTACTTTTTTTACTCCCGTTTTATCCACTAAAATGCAACTTTTGATAGGCATTGTAAAATGAAATTATTAATTTAATATTTTTGGCCCATACTTTTAGTAATTCATCACTTGATACAAAAAGCAAGGCAAAGAAATAACCTATTTTAAGGAGCTTGAAATTGCAAGTCCATAACCTTTCAAACCAGACAACCTTCTAAAATAAAGCTCAGCTCAAAGCTAAAATCTAAGTAATTGCAGAGCCCTAGTTAATGGCTTAGTCCAAATGCAGGTAAATAAAGTTTAATTGTGCTAGTCGGTGGCATCATCTGTTAGAATAAATTTGTATATGGAAGCAATTATTTTAAAAGTTTTCAAAAGAGGGCTAAACTTTCTCAATTTTACACAAGCACAAATCATCGTTAAATTGATATTGCTTCTTAGGGATAATGTTCATCTTAACATAAAAAAAAAGCTATTCTAGTTATTTCAATCTGAAATTTTTGATGTGGATACGATAGTAAAGGTGTCTTAAAATATGGTCTAACTACCTGCAAGAAAATGTGCTTATGTCTCAATGAGTGTCCAAGTTTTTAGGTAATCACAAGGTGGGAAAGCATGTAAAATATGAGTGATTTTAATTTGAATATGTTTGATCCCAACTCTAATTAGATATCTTTATCATAAAAACAAATAAACACTCAAAGTAGTATGAGAAAGAGCAAATAAAATATAAAACTAACTCTTAGAATGAGGAATTAATTTGACATCCCCTCAAACTCCGAAACCCACCCATACATGCACACACACACACAATTAGGATTGTTAAAAATCATCAACTTACATCAGTGTGTGGAATGAATGGTTCAACAATGAATTTTCTTAGCTTTCCTGTTGCTTTTCCAATTTGCTGATTTTTTCCTATTCTTGCACCTATCCATTCCTTTACTGAATTCAAGTCTGCATTAACTTTTATTAGACCCAATTTCCCCCGACGTTTGATAAGTTGGTCAGGTTTCACGACCAAACGCTGTCAAAAAAAAGAAGCATAGTAGTTTAAATAGTAACGTACTAGGTATACAATTAAATTAAATTTGTTGTAAGATTGCCCTGGTTAGTGTTTACTAGTGGGGACACAAAGTTTACACAAAGTTCTAGGATTAAGAATGTTTTTTCCTTAAACTAGAGCAAAATAGTTTATAGTAATAATGTTAATTAGATGTTCATATATTATATATAGAATAACCAAAATTGAGAAACTCTGTGACAGATAAACCATAATTAGATAGTGAGCACTGCATTTAAAAATGAGATACCAGTTTAGTATGTACCACTCAAAAAAACATTTTGAATCATCACTCATTAGCTCTGACAATTTTTTTGTATGTGGAATATATCAATGATGGAATATGATTAGTTAAATGTGTTTAATAAAAAAATTTGTTCTTGGTGTTGCTAGTTCATAAGTTGTGTCCATATGTGAATAAACCAATGAACAAAGTCTTATGTTATAGGTAGATATTCAATAAGTTACACTAGTAAAAACAAAATAATCGTTAGTACCTCTGTTTTTAACCAAGGATGGTCTATCACAATTTGATGCCAGTCAGTTTTTTCGTTGATAGATACAAATCGAGATGCAATTAAACCTCCAACCTCTACATGCCGATTAATCAGGTCCTTCCCTGTCGCTTCAGAAATGGCTTTTGCAGACATTATGGCAGATCAATCTCTTGTCAATCTAAAAAGAAATAACATTTTTTTTAAATGGATTTTTCTAGCTTACATATTATTCTCAAAATTAGACCTAAGTGGGCTACCTTGGTAAGTTAACAATAGCTGTGTGGGCATTGTGTTTATCTTTAATATCGAAAACGCAAGCAGTGGCGGTTGAATTGTCCCAAGGCATCACTCTGGCAAGAGATTGGGCTGCTTGTAACATCAATATTGGGGTTTGTAAGGTGTACTGAGGAGTTTATCATAAACGGTTCGCCACTATTTCACCTTCACACTAATGTGGTGGACTCAACCTATAATTATTAACAGGCTAACTGAAAGTGAAGCCTGTGTTATTACGCAATAAGCTACAAGAATATCCTAACAAGTTTTTAGAATATGACCAGATGTCTTGTAGCTCTTTTCATGATATTCTCTCCAAGATTCAATCAAGTTTGCAAAAGTTTAACACAGTAATGTGGGATGGTGTAGAAGAAAAACTATCAGTCACATTGCTCGATAAGTTTATTGCTACTTTGACATATTAACTAAATGTGTAATTTATTACAAATGATTTTCTTGACTAAATATACAGATAGTATTAAAGTCACATAGCTCAATTGGAAGAAAAGTGACACAATTCTAAAAAAAATATTATAATTTCAGGTTTTGTTACTAAATCATTCAAGAATGTGTTGTGCTTTTGCTGAAAGAATTTCACAAGGATAAGTATTAAGATTGATCACCAGATGGATGACACTTGTATAGTTTTTCTTAAGGACTTAAAATTGATTTTTAAGAGGTTGAAAATTCTTAGTATTAAAATAAGTGATCAACAACAATAGTTCATAGAATATATGACATAAGATAAAATACATTTTTTTAAACAAAAATTTACTTCATTAACGTTAAGGAAAAATATGACAATTATTAACTGCTTTCCTGTAAAATTAATAGTTTTTTTTTATCTAGGTGTGTCTTTTCCTCCAAGTGAGCAACATAGTAAATGGGAAGCTCTTATGTAGCTTAAAATCTAGATTCAGTGGTCCTTGAATAAAATCAGTGACTACACATCGTCACTTG
The DNA here is from genome assembly GCA_902151425.1 of Timema shepardi. Classification (NCBI taxonomy): domain Eukaryota; kingdom Metazoa; phylum Arthropoda; class Insecta; order Phasmatodea; family Timematidae; genus Timema; species Timema shepardi. The sequence continues at coordinate 3,435 of CABFVX010008897.1, read as the reverse complement.
TAGCATCACTTCTCGGGGAAACCACAGTGAGTAATACGGCCGCTAAAATTACTAGCTGAAGATGAGTGAAATGTCAATGGGTGGGAGATCAAAGTACTGAATGACAGTTCTGATTAATTTAATATTTGCCTATTATTTGTTTGTATCAGTTGCATCATTTTTATCTGGAAGTCTGATTTATCTGTAGCATTCATCTGCTTAATATGATGAAGCAATGATAACAGAAACATCTCAGTGGTACAAGTGTTCAAACAACTATTGCAGTTACGAATTAATTCACAATTCGAAAGGACTTGAATCATCTCCTTTTCAAATATGTAATCCAATTTCCTCTTGCATGAAGATACCCGTGCCTTCTTTGTCGGAATATTTTTAATTGCTTTATCTATGGCTTTATCTTCTCGCTCCTTGCTGTATTGGGAATTCTCAGTCCTTACGTTCATATTTAAAGACCTGTAAAGAAAATTATAATAATCATAAAATATAATTTTTTTGAATGTTATAAAAAGGTAGTTTATGTGTATGGCAGCATTATCATTATAAGTAAACAAATAAACAGATGCCTGTAGATAAAAGTCGTGAAGTGTACTCAGCCTAGGTCCCAGAGCTACTTCAAACTTCATCTACCACTTCGATTTTATTTTTATTTGAGGATGTGATTATGAACCGCAGATTTTTCTATCTTCTGGATTTTCTTCCCTGAAATTAAACAAAAAATAAATGTTTCAATATATAGAAACACAAATTCCATATTGCTATTTATTTTCAGCATAATTATATTGTTATTTTCTTTCTCTTTGAAGATACTTTTGAAGTATATGGTATTTCATATTGTTACATTAGAAATACCCCTTGAGTCAGGCAACCACTGAATTATAGTTCATGCGTAAATTTTTCTGTCACTTGTTCTAATGGCAAATGCAGGCAGCGATTATTGTTTCACCTTGATATCGGTGGTTAAGGTCATGAATGAAATTCCAACATTTCAAAAGGTGATTTCAGAGAAAACCTATACAATGGTGCCCTGCCATTACCAGATCCCAAGACCTCTTCCTAAACACGCTAGTGATTATAGTTTACCCTATGTTTTTTGTTGCCAAAAAGGGTTTCACCATCAATAAGCATTTGATGAGGCCATATCCAGGTAAAGGTCTAACTTTAGAAAGAAAAGTGTTTATCTACATATTATCTAGAGCTTGAAATTTCTAGAATGTGCTTGATGTATGTGTAAAACCTGAACGGGTAGTAAGAAACGATAATAACAAATTAATAAATACTTTCAATAATATTAATTCTTTTCATAAAAACATACCAAGTTAGTAAAAAAATGTATTAAACGTCACATCAACTTTATATTCTCTTTAATCTATTATATTGTTTAGTTCAACATACGGTAACTAACAGTCGGATCGCAGCTGAAATGGTGAGAATGTGTCTCCTTGGTTATAATAAGCCAAAAAAAGTGGGAGTTATTTTAATCTTTATTTTATTATTCAAGTAATTAGGTTTTTCACTGATTTTTACATTTCCCCCCTCATGTTCAAGACATTTGCTCGTAATAGTTTTTAGCACCCTATCTTACTACCCATTTGGGTCATACGCGTGTGTACCAATTATGCTAATCAATTAGGGATATGGAAGGTTTAATTTATAGAAGTGTACCTGCATCTGTGTGGAGATGGTGGGAAACCATGTATGAAAATCCATCCTCAGTATACCCGACCGGGATTGCACCATGATCTTCCCATCATCGGCAGTCTAGTCTACTGCGAGAGTATTGCCTTAGACCATGCAGCCCCCGAAGCAGATCTTAGAAAAATCCGGCCTATATATTGCCTAATTATAAAAATATATTACTAATACAGTGCTTATTGTTATATTCGTCTTTAAAAATAAAAATGAAGTGAATAATATGATTTCAACTTACCAATTGAATTTTGTTCCATTCTCCTCTTCAACCACAGCCTTCAAAATCTTTATTCAAACATCAACTTTGAAATTTTTTATCTTTAGCCTATAATCTTGAAAATCTGTGTCCTAACAGGGGAACGTTTCAGCGTGTTTAATTCACTACCAGGGCTGTGGAGTTGGAAGCAATTTTGGGTAGAGTCAGAGCCAGTAAAAATGTACCAACTACAAATCTAACTTCCAAATAAAAACATATATAGTCTTATAGCAATATATTGTACTTAGAAACTTGTAGAAGCAAAGTTTGTCATTTGGATTAACAAATTTATTCAAGTATGAATTCACAATACCAAAGAAGTTTCCCATAAAATAATTTGTATTTGAGCATTTTACTGTGGTAAATTTGTTATTATTAATTAAGATACTTTAGCCAGACATACAGATGTTGGAGTCAGACAGTAGAAAATTAGAGGAGTTGGAGTCGAAGGCTTGCCATTCTGACTCCACAGCCCTGTTCACTATCAATAAAATCTATGACATTGTCACTAAATTTGAACATTGAATATAAATTTGAATAAAAAAAATAACTTATTTATTTGTGGTTTTAATGCCAAACAAGTATAGTGAGGTCGGATTTTCCTAAATACGTTTTCAATCTTCCTCCATACAAGTGCAGGTACAGTCCCTCTAACTATATTTTACCCCTTCTACCACCTACCTTAGTGTGAATTTGTAGATAGCATGTACAAATTGTAATGAATAAAAAGCCATTTACCTCTATCTTGTGAATTTGGCCCTGTCTAGGCCCTAAGAATATTTTAAAAATTACTATTATCAAATAAGTCTTAAGTGCATTTATTGCTGCTGGCCTACAGCTCAAATATTGCGTTCCTTAATATTTTTCTAAATGAAACAAACCTTAAAAAGGGGATTAGAATGAGCCGAGACTAAGATGTCTAGTCCTGATTAAATAAGTTCATTAAATCAAATAGTGAGTACAGACGGTACTGTAGTCTTTAAAAAAAATTCATTTGTTGGGTAAAAAAAACTTAAAGAGTTGACAATAATTCCACAGTATCCCTGAAAAATAAAAATCCTGTAAATGATTTAATACAGTCTTAACTTATTTAAGTTGGCTTCTGTTTAATAAGTTGTATAGTAGTGCCTAACTCAGAAAAGTGTTTTTTTGTTTGTCAGTTGGCCTCACTGTGTACGATACTTTTAGTGTTTGTTCTAACATGGATTTAGTTTATAACCTTCATTGTATGAGTGCTTCTGTCTTGAAATTGTTGACCATGGCTCAAGTTAATTTTGTATGTGATAATAAAACATGGCGCAGTCGGTAGTGTCTGCAGTGGTTTATCTGTGATTCAAATTTGTGGATACAATTATCTCATGCTGTAAAGAAGCAGTTATCAATATGGAGTTTAATAAACCAAACTCACTTAATCTTGCCGGAGATTTGGCGAAGAATTTCGATGAATTCCAGGAAGAAGTTCTAGAATATTTTGAGGCGACGGAGACTGG
>CABFVX010008896.1:0-21213 GCA_902151425.1 Timema shepardi | reverse complement strand
GGAGTATCTCCGATCACTGATATCTCAATCACCGATACTTTTGAGATCGAGTCACTGGGAGTAGCGGTGATCATATGGTATCGGTGGAAAAATCACAGTCAGTGATTTATCGCCCATCTCTAGTTCTTCGTGCTTCTTTCATGACAAATTTAACATCAATGCACACATCAATTTCAGAGAGATCTAGAAGCATCACTAAAATCAGAAATATTTGTGTTTTATTAATAAAATTGTTTGTGATCTCTCTTAATATTTTGTTGTCTTATTAATATAATAAATAAAACATAATTATACAATTACATCGTGTTAATGGTTTAGCTATGGAGGATATTTGGAATGTATATTCTTAAAACACAATACTCTCTTCTCATCATAAATATTATTAGTAGGGCTTTGCTTTGTTTTCGTTACTAATTTTTGTATTATATCGTATTTGAAATAAACATAAATAACACAAAACTCTTAATCCTATGAGGAATTAAATATATATTACACTATCAATTATTAAATTTATTTATTGTTATTATTTATTAATTAATTTTGTTGTATTTTTAGAAAGATAGTGGTTGTAAATTCCATTCACGGTAGTAATTACTCTCTAAAAGGTCTTTTTTCCTACCAATATCCTACTATATAGTAGATTTATGGTAGGGAAAAAGGCCTTTCAGAAGTCAATTCCTACGGTGAATGGAATTTAACTACCTAAGCTGGGCATACATTATTGTTGTACTAGGATGGTACAGATGTTATGAGTTGCTAAGTAACAATACATCAAACTTTGTTTTCATATTTTTATAGTAGACCCCTAATACAAATAGAATATATTAATATTCCAAATAAAATCCTTGATTTTGGAATATATCAGTAGAATGTGTTTATCACAGAGTTTAATGAAAACCCAGTTTTCTCTCCAGTTGGAAGATATGCCGGATCTTCGCAAGTGTTTAAATTTGGACAAGCTGGACCGAAGTATAGTGATTTCAGAACAACAGTTTGTATTTTAAATTTACAAATCAGTTATATTCTTGAATGGATGGTACAAAAATTACACTTTGATTTAAGGAATGGGAACCAATAAAATGTATTGGCTATTTCCATTCAAACATAACATTATTAAATAACGTTATGTTTGAAGGGAAATAACCAATACATTTTATTGTTATTGGTAAATTAGCCACGGCCATAATCGATAACACTAATCATCTGCTGAAAGCATGGTTTTAATGACTCTACTTGAATCCAGGAGGTGGAACTTTATGCGTGGGGAGGAGGGAAGAAGGGGGTCAAGTAAAAAAATAAATATTTTAGGAACTTACCTTTTACTCTCTCCACTCTCCCTGATAAATGTTTGAAAATGATATGTCCCTTAAAGTTATTTGGGGTGGTCTTCTCCAATCTTTGAAAATTAGACAAGGGCATAGCCATGGGGGAGTGGGATTTCAAACCCCCAAAATTTAATGAATAAAATATATAGGCCTATAGCTTTATTTATGGTTCAAACAATATCCAAATTAAGGCACAAATTAGCGGGTTGTGTTAGGCCTACCATAAAAAGCACTTAAGATAGCCTCTAAAGGTTTTTAGTATCTATAATTTTTCCTAACCTTTGGCAGTTTTGGTGTTATGTTACCATGAAAAAACACTTCAAATAGCTCCTAGGGCTGTTTAAATATATAGATTTTTCCTAGCCTTCGCCAGTTAGGAGGTTATGTTGCCATAAAAAATACTTCAGATAGCTTCTAGTATTGTTTATCATTTATAATTTTTTCTAGCCTCCAGCAATTGGGGGATGTGCCCACCATAACTCCCCCCCCTCGGAAATTATTGACTAGCTACGGCCTTAAAATTAGATTTTTTTTATAAGCTAGTGGGAGTTGTCTTCGTGAAGTTTTTGAAATTTGGATGCCTCTAGAAGATATTTGGAGGGGTCCTCCAACAAATTTTTGAAAATTGGATTCTTCTAGTAGTTATTTTGAGTAGTCCTGGCCTTGAATTTAAAAACGAAAATTTTAAAAATTACTCCTCTAGAACAGTATTTCCCAAACTTTTCACAGTGATGAAACACTTGAGAAGCATTTTATGCATTACGGACCACCACCCTTAATATAGCACCTATAGTTCTACTTTCCGAAACCAGAAATAATATCAATCTATTACGTATTCTATATTATCAAACAGTAAAATACAGCAATTTATTTTACTTAGTTTACTATCTCCATTTCACATTTGTTGTATAAAGTATAATAATAAGAAATGCGAACCCACATTCAAATAAAAGTGTTTTTCTTTGTAAGCTGTCACCTGTCCAATGAATTTAAATTAAAATGTGCTACATACATTTAGTCAAATTTACAATAAAAATTAACGTAATAAATAGTTTTAAGCAAACTATAACTATTGGTAAATATATTAATATAGTCAAATTAATAACGAACAATTTAAAAGATAAAACATTGTTAGTATCAATTTTTTCGCAGGATTGTGCGGCTTCTGATCTCTCACAAGCTTAAAAATATCCATTTTAGAGCGGACAGTTTGAGCCGTATGTCATGTTTTATTTACATCCAGACGGTTCCACTTCTTATTTTTCATTTCTACAAGAGTAGAAAATCCAACTTCACAATTATAATGGAAATGGCATCAGGTATTTGATAGCTTTGAAGAATAGTTCAGGATAATCAGATTGAATAACTGGCCTCGTGGTGTAGTGCTCAGTGCACTTGGCTACAAGCCCAGGGGTCCCAGGTTTGGTTCTCGGCTGGTACCTTAGGTATTTTTTCTCAAAGGAGAATTACCCCATCGGTCACCAGGGTTTGGTTGGTTAGGCTTAGGTTAGGTTTAAGAGTTTCTACTGATTCCACACCTTCATATTCACCATCACCTCATATAATCGGAGCATGACCACCAAATAGATGTATGATTAGTACACTCGGGCATCCCCTGGGCAATGGTACATTAGTACTGTCTAATCTTTCATCGAACCGCGCTAATAGTGATTTAGCCCAGACTTGCAATATTATCATCAGCTTGAACACTAACCCAAAAGTTTTTAGGAGACTTCACCCCAAATATGAATTTTAGCACCCCATCTGATGATGGGCATATCACACTCACTGGCCAAAGAATTAAACTCGCATGCTGACGAATGGATTCCTAACCCACTCCTTGGTTGCATCTGGCTCTTAAAAATATTCTTTAATATTCTGTCCGAGCTTTTTGATGTGCTGTTTGAATGTTTTCACTACTACATCATAAATGTCTTCCTTCGAAACGCGTACAAAATTAACTGTGGGGAAAGAGTCTCAAACTCTTTGCGATCATAATTCACCATAGCTCATACTTCTGGAGAAACGCTGATATTTGATCATGCACATTGAAAATAGTGTTATTGCGCTGAAAGGTATAGCTAAGTTATTCAAGACGTTGAATATATCACTGAGATGCGCTATGAATTATCCACTTAAAATCATAGAAATTATTTTTACCGGCGTCTTATGTGTCACGAGGAAATAGTTTTATTTAATCCCTCAGTTCGAAGATCCTTGTAAGCACCTTTCCTCTCGATAGCCCGCGTACTTCTGTGTGGAGAAATAAAGATTTAACCTAACTCCCCATTTTTTTAGCACAACACGTTGAGAAGTCGAGGAATTAGTTGCAATTACCGTATCTACGGCATTCACAATTTGCTTTAAAACCAATTTCAGTTGAAAAGGCATTTCTTTGACAGCCAACTGTTCTCTGTGAACGGAGCAGTGTGTGTGATCTCATTCAGGAGCAACTTCTTTCACGCGCGTAGCAACGCCATTCATTACTCCACATATTGTGGGCGGTACATCAGTGCTCATCCCAATGCACCATTTACAGTCCACATCCCGTGTTTCAAAATAATCCTTAGAAAACAAAAATTATCCTTCCCTGTGCTGTGCATTTTAAGGGATGAAAAGAAAAAAGTCTCTTAACACTTAATCTTCGTGTATGTATCTCACAGATGTCAAAAGTTAGCATATACCTTGCGCGTCCATTGTTTCATCCAACTGCAAAACAAAATATTTGCTAGCATGTGCTCGTGAAAATATTTCCTCCTCCACATTGTGCACCATGGATTTTATTTGATAACACTATATCATTCTACAAAGGAATTATGTTGATTTCTCGCTATGACTTTTCTCCGAGTATTGCATTTGACATCAGTTTTTGCTCTTGATTTGACAAGTTTCTCAGCAATGGTATGATCTTTACAAGTTTTCGCCACGAGCAAAGAAACTTTGAATGATGCGTCTGTAGTTTTGGTCTCTTTTCCACCCTTAACTGCGCAATTGTTTTTCCTTTTGTGTAGAAATCATTAATTTAGGTTTGTTTTGGAACAAATTAATTGGTCTACCGGATAGCTCAGTGTGCTTTGTTTGAAAATGCCACGCGAAAGTTTTGAGGCTTTCATGGATTCGTTTGACAAAGTTCCATAGCACACCAAACAAAGGGGATTAGGTGCAAGTGGGTCACCAGTCCAATATACTCCCATTGTCATATTATCCATTCGCAGTTTTATTTTTAGAAAGTTTATTGGAGGTAATCACATTATTTGATTCACTCGCTTTAGCTGAAATGGATTCACATTCAGTAGCCGGAGCCTTGTTCTCCTCACTCTTACCAATATTTACACTTGCAACACTGCGCTTCAATTAACCACTTTTGAACCAATTATCAGTTTTATCAAATTAAAATTAGATTAATACGTCAATTATTAATTAAACCCATAAAACTACTGTAACACAATGAAAAAAAACACCACAAAATAACCATACACCAGCAAAACAAACAACACTTTAGTCGTGAGGACTGAGCACTGTGTACAGGAGAGCCGTAAGTTGTCCGAAAAATTATTGGCGTTGGTGTAGCGCAGTTCAGCAGTCTCAGCTTATATTTTTAATATCTACTGCTATAGCTGAAACAAAGGCAGCATGTCTACTTCGAATGCACTACTGCACGTAACCTTAAGCTTGCATTCTTCCCATAATAGAGCGCAGTTGCGGTTTTATCAGAAAACATTATAACGAACTTAATCTGTCATTCCTGAACGCTTCAGAAGAAGCTTTTTCACATAATATTTATACTATCTTTAAGGTCCCGTCTACGGACCACCTGAAACCCCATCGTGGAGCTCTGTTTGAGAATCACTGCTCTATAAGCTATTCAAAGTGGTCATCCCTATGATTTTTCTAAATTTGGATGCCCCTCGAAGATATTTTGAATGAGCCCAATTACATACAATAATAGCAACGGTAATTATGAACGCAGAAATAGCTACACTGCTATATTGTACTGTGACGTGACACACGCATTATACACTGAGGCTATCTTTATGAACTGGTCGATGAGAAGAGTCGATGCGCACGCACAGGCTAATTTGCACAATTCTGTGACTCATTGACTAACTGAGCTGATTTCATAGAATAATATGTATTATATTTAGACATCTGATACGCACCTCCTGTTATACACGTTAATATTAGAACAATTTGTTGTTGTTGCCTATCGGTCAGTTTGCGACACTCCCCTATAGCTTTAGATGACACTCAGTTTGAAAAGTACTGCTTTAGAGCATAGACTTTTAAAGTAGTCTATTCGAAGTAGTTTTCTCCAGCAATTTATTTTTACATTATTAGATGCTATTTATAATAATCCTCACATGAACATAATTGAAGATTGGGTGCATTTAGAAGATATTTGACCCCCTCATCGTCCAGATTTTTTTTTAAAACTAATAATAATAATAATTTAATTACAATTATAATCTATTGGAAATGCCCCTATTTCATCGGGAATTTTTTGGAATTTAGATGACTTTAGAATTTATTTTAAATAGTGCTCACCCAAATTTAAAATAAATAAATCTTATGATAGATGTTTGAAGGGGTTTTCCCTCAGAATTGGCTTGAAATTTAAATCCTTCTAGAAGCTGTTTAGGAAGTTCCACGTCTGAATATCTGTCGAAAACAATATGCCTCTATAAGCTAATTTAAGTGGTCTTCGTCCAGAAATATTTTGAAAACCGTATCTATTAAAAGCTATTTGGATTGGTCATATTCTGGAATTTTTTTAAAAAAATATATGCTTCTAGAAAATATTTGAAGCTGTCTTTGCCGTCAAGTTTTTGAAAATTGAATGTATTTATAAGTCAGATTTTGATTTAAGGCCATCTTTCAGCTTCATATTCTATAATATCAGAGGCATTTTAAACATGTCTAGGGTGGAGGAGTGCAAAATATTTCCAGGAGGGGTGTTATGTATGTGATTGCTACTGGAATTGAACGCATTATAAGGTGCCCACTCACGAGGTTATATATGAAGTGATCTGGTTGGCAATGTGTTTAGTCTAAAATTGCTGGTCCCTCACTAACGAGCTGACTATACAGGCAAAATTGTTGTCAACCAAGATTTTCCTATATCTTGTTTCCATCAGTTCACGGTAGGTTTCTGTGACGTGTGGGCATATACTAGCAATGAGTGTTGTTTCATACCTTGTTGTTTTATGTTTTTAAGGCAGTACTTGATGTGGCAGAAGTCTTGTTAAGGTAACTATTTTTTTTTAATACGTGGACCGATAGTGAAAAAACAATGGCGAGAGCAGTAGTAGTGATTTTAAGCCCAAATCAGCAACGTCTAGCTAGGAAAAGGAAGAATTTTTGGAGCAAAAGAAGGTTGCTTATAAGACAAAAGTTTTCACTAGTAAATGAACTGAAGGAAGAAAATCCTAATGATTTAAAATTATAAGATGCCAGGACAAAATATATAATAAATAAATGTGCATTAGCTGTAGGCAAGGTGCTGATTTGCTACTCTTTGCAGGACTTTTCTTGTTTTACTTGTTGGTTTTGACCATATAGCTGTGGTACTTTCTCATTGTGTTGTTCCACGAATCGGGATGGGTTCCAGTCTGGTTTTTGTTAAAACGGTGTGTTACCTCACATGAGTATTGGTACAGACACGTGATGTTATCTAATAAGATGTTGTTGCTTATCTGTCTGTAGTGACTCTGAAGTCTGGCTGAGCTGGTCAACATTCCTTCTCTGTAGATTACCATCCTTGTTGTCAACATCATACATCCACTCGCTATTTCCTGGATCCAATTGGGATAGTTGGTTGAATATTTTAGGATTCACACTATAGCTTACCTGGTAGTGTCGCTTAGGGTGTATGTTTCTTGATTTTCTTTCACGTGTGATGTGTGGTTCGAATGGGGCGTATCTATAGCTTTTTACAGTTTTAGACCCATGAGTCATTCTGCTGTGATATTTACAGTGGTTGTATGTGGTGTAATTCTGTGACTAAAATGAGCACGAGTGATATGTGCATGCCAATCTCATTTGATTTTTTTTCCAGACACTTTCTTATAGTTTCCACTTATCGTTCAGCCAGTTGTTTTGTGACGGGCTAAAAGGTTTTATCCCTGTAGTTAATACATTAATTCACATTATCTAAATATATTTCCTGTAAACCATTATTGACAATATTACCACTATCTCAGAATGTGTGACAAACATTTTGTTTAGATGTACGAAACTTACTTCGACTCAAATAATTCTACAAGAATTTGATGGTGTGATCAGAGAAGGTATTGGCTAATTCAATTCACAACTGATGATTCTGGTTAAATAACATCTCGCGGGGAAGGAATGGTTATCACGCGCAGCCGCGCAAAGGCCCCCACTACTCTCTGCTGTTCAAACTAAGATATCATTCCATCACGTGATTTTCTCCTTTCACTCAACAAGAGAGGCAGCTATGTCCGAGAAGCGATATTACTTCTCCTTTATTCGCCATTATGATAGCATATTCTGAAGCTAAGGCCGTTGTAGTGTACACTTATTACATTCACTCACCGACCTACGAGGACCTGCTGCTATAATCAATCGTTCGTGACCCTCATCACTAATCTAAGTGCATGTAAGAGACAGTATCAATAGTCTTGTTGACTAGGATGAGAGGTATCAAAATGGTTTGATAAGTAACAGTGGCTACGCGCACAAACGAGCACCAGCTAACACAATCACTTTCGTGGCTAGATTGTATTTGACCATAATGGCTTCGCAAATGAAATGAGGTTGGCACGGAATGAATTTACTTTTTAATTTATAGTTTTGTAAGGATCGTTTAGTGGCTGCGTTGTGTTGGTTTAATTAATAAAACCAATATTTAAATTACTATTCATTATATTGATTTGCTTCTGGTATTTCACTTAACATACGTCGCCAACAGATGTATTATAAATTCACAATATTAATGTATTTAGAAATGATGTAATTTAACTACTATTAATTATCACACCTGATATTTCATTACAATAATTAGACCCACGGTGACTACCTGAAAGGCTGACGCGAGTTGCCGTTAAATTATCATAGGCCTGCAAAATTTGGGCTATTAAAAATTATCTGCAATGCAATGAGTGATTCTTTTGCTTTTTGATTTGCTAATTTCAAATATAACCTCAATTTATCTCTACCACGTAAAGATTTTACACAAAGTTGATATGAAAATATAAGAAAATAACTTATTAATGCATTTACTGGTTAAAACTTATTTATTTGTGAAAAATTAAATAATGGCTGTATTTAGAAATTTATTGATGGAAAACCATTCGCAACACTTATTTGGATTTACAATTACTTTTACTGCCTTTTTTCCTTTGCCCTCAAAATCCTTTTCAAACTCTTTCTCTTGTATACAGCTTTCAACTCTTCTTTGTACAGCTTCCAACAGTAGTCTGTAATCATGTTTATAATCCATCGACCCTGTTATCTGTGTTCCATCTCCTTGATCTCGTGATGAAATATTTCTCCCTTCTCTTCAGTCACAGCATCAAATTTTCGGGAAAGTAGTCAAAATGGGAATTCAGGAAGTGCACTTTCAAACTCATCGAACAACTCAAGTCCTTGAATTTCACGAGCATATTTTCCACACTACACTTGAAGTTGGGAACCTTATTGTTTCCAAGAAATTTTGTTATAACTCCTTTGAAAGCTTTCCAAGCCTCGTTTTTCAAAATATCCATTTTGGTTTCAAAGTCTACATATTTCACAAGTTTCCGAATATTTGGACCGACAAAAACACCTTTCAGTTTCGCTTCCGACAATCCCGAAAACTTGTCATTAAAGTATTTAAAACACTCTCATTATTTTGACAGAGACTTTACAAATTGCTTCATCAAACCAAGCTTGATATGAAGTGGAGGCAGGAGGATTCTTATTGGATCAACCAAGTACTTCCATACTTCATTTTGGCTTCCAGGTTCTAAGGCATACTTATCTGGCCACACCTCTTTGATCCAGTTTATCCTTCTAGCCCGGCTATCCCATTCACTCAAGAAACAAGGGTACTTAGTTTATCCTACCTGCTATCCAAGAAGCATGGAAAGTACTTTAAAATCGCCCTATATGGTCCATCCATAATCCTTGTATTTCAATTTGGTGAGAATTAAGTCTAAATTCTCGTAGCATTTTTTTTCAGGTACACAAAATGTCCTACTGTTACTGAAGCATATTTACTACCATTGTGGAGAAACACTCCTTTGAGGCTTCTTTTTGATGAATCAATAAAGAGCTTCCACTCGTCCACATAATACTGTAAGTCAACCCTCACCATCAGTCCAGGAACATTGCTATAGTAAACCATGTCACCATCTTGAGAAAAGTATGGAATAACATTTTTCATCTGTTTCCGAACCTTGAGAAAGAAGTACTAGGAGTCAATACCCAACTAAATAGCCCCCTCCCTTTGAACCCTCTTTATTATAATACACCTTGATCAATTTAATAATAAACATAAAATGGTCTAAAAATATAATAGTAAAAGATTATTAAAGGCTTAATGCAGTCAATTGGTATATATTGAAATCGAAAATTTGAGTTTGTGCAAAATTGGTACGTGATGGATGTTTTAAAACTATTTTTACTGAAATTAGCGCCCAAAAAGCTATACGAATCAGGTATTAGTTTTTACAAAAATGATTCCCGAGAGTTCGCATGAGAGTTCCCTTGGCTTAAACGTGCTAAAACAAGATTGACAAGTCCTACTTCACCCGACTAAACTTACATTTTGAGATTAACCAGGAAAAAAATTCCATTGGTCCTCTTGATCGAATATGGGTCAAATATCCGTCGCATTGTACCGTTTGCAGTAGTACCCTGTGGGGTCCCTTACAAGTGAATCAAACAACCCCACTTAAAAGTTTTTATAATTCTATATTTTTGAGCCGGCGACTCTCACACTAAGTCTGGTTTTAGTTACTATCTGGGTATAAAGGTTATTGATAGTGTCCGACCGAAGGTCATTATTTTGGCCGAAGTCGAAATCAAACTTCGTTTTCTTTTTCACCTTCGGCTGAAGATGAAGCCGAAGAAATCACAAATATTGTCAAAAATCCCTATTTAAGTTTAATGCAATTTCTTTTGCAGTTTGGATTTAAGCTCGTGTTTAATAAAATAACAGGTCACATTTTTTATTGTTGATAAAATAAAGTAGAATACATTTCCGAAATTGTGATACAAAATAATATAAATACAAAATAAAAGTATGACAAAAATATAAATAACTTCTTCCTCGTAATATTTGTATTTTAAAAAGTGACAAATTTTCCATCCAGTCCTGTACAAAAAATTAATCAGTTATTTTTTATGCAGACAATAATTAATTACATTAGCCATGGTTTGAGGGGAAAGTTCTTAATAAATGTGATAGTAACACTAGACTATAGTAAACATGGACCATGTGTTGCCATTACTGACTACTGATTAGTCTACCGACCGGGCGCCAAAGTCCAACATGGTGTAAATTGTCAGTTGTCACGTGACCGCTCCCGCACCGCACCGCAAGGTAAGTTAAATGAAACTTCGGCTTCAGCGAAACCTTCGGTCTAATTTTGACCCAAGCCGGTGCAACTTATGGCCGAAGGTAGCCGAAGCCGAAACCAAAGCTGAATGTTCGTTCGGACACTAATTATTTACCTGAGGGACGCTTTTATTAGATCAAAGCCAATGCCGGCTCGCCCGGTCCGTTTGCCTTGGTGACTGAATAACTTTGAGCCGATCGCACGGTCTCCGTACCGGCGACGCGTCTTTCAAATGTCTGCCTTATCAACTGTCGCAAAACCCCCGTTACTGCCCACAAGGTTGATAAAAACGTCATATTTTCTAAATGTTCAGTAAAAATTCCGGCACAGTCTTATTTGTACTTAGACATTGGTCATCTTTATTTGTAAAATATACACACACACACACCAGATATTATATTTAAATTCCAGCTCTTCACTTATAAATACAATCGATTTAACGTAACGAGTTAGGCTAAGAAATAGTTAGGCTTCGCATTTCCACTTGTAATGAGATATATAATATTTTGTATAATAATATTTTTTTATATAATTTCTATGTTGTTGAATCCGTACACTGTGCTTAGTTGTAGAGTTAGATAAACTCATTTTCCTTATCGAGAGGCAGGTATTCTAAATTGTGCTAAACAAAGCTTTTGTTTATTTATACTCTACCCATTTCAATTTGACAAACTGAAGTGGCTACGACTAAATGAATGGCGGGCTCTTCCCTCCATCAGTCTCCTTCACAAGATATTACAGACTTCCTCACCGCATTACTTTGCAAGCAATTTTAAACTACTAAAAAATCAGCATCAGCTTAATACACGTGCTAAAAACTCTATCCTTATAAGCACCCATATTCTCAAATCTGAATCTTATTCACGCTTATTTACAGTCCCAGCGTCACGGACGTAGAATGCGCTTCTTCCCAGAGTAAGGGACTTGATTTGGTTGGCTGCTTTCAAAACCGCAGTCAAACGGAATATTATTTCTAGCAGAATCTAGCTTTTCATGCTTTTGTAAACATTTCAAATAAAACTGTTTATAAGTAAATGCTGGAGTAATTGTATGAATGAAGGAATGAATGAAAGAATCGATGGCGGTAATCTAACGATTATATTAAAACTTTTAGACAATCATTTTATATTCATTATTGTTATTGTAAGCGTGTTTAGGTAAATTGGTTAAGCGTAAGACAAGGCAAACTAGCCTTAACTTTGACAAAATTTTGCAAAATAGAGACAATAAATAAATAAAAGTAGATGTCTCATTTCTATATTATTTTGCCACCCCCCTGAACTTTGCCGCCCTGAGCAACTGTAAATGTTGTACGGCCCTGAGAATAACTTATAAACACATTCCATGACACCTTTTAAACAAGGTTTTGATTAAGGGAGGCTGCGTGTCACATTACTTGAAGGTTGGTTTTTTCATATACTCTACTTTTCACTATTTTTCTCAATAATGCAGCAAACTCAGCAAACACCCACCGAGTACCATTGTCGCATGCTAGTAAACCTGGGATGCTATGCCTCACCCTGTTCCTGTTCTTGATAATTAACCCAGGTTTCATTGAGTTTACTGTCGTAGCTTGAATCCATTTGGAATAAGCAAATATGCATCCGCTACCAAGAATAGTGTGTGTCCCTCCTCCCACTACAATTTCAAATCGTCTTTATTCTTGTCATACTTCTTACGCTTCAAGTATATTTAAAACTACTGAATAAAACTTCTCTCATTTTCTCTCAGGCTACCATTTAACCGCAATTCCTCTAGTACTTTTACCAGTTATATTTTAATTATCGAACACACTTCTGAAATATTAATATATATATATATTGAACACCATCATTTGCTTTAACATGGTGACCATTATGTTTCTAAAACGATATTATTCTCGTTAGGACGTTGGCTGGTCATGTTTCAAACTGTAACAAACGTTTCACGCTTCACGATGATTATTTATATTCTTATTTTGACTATGCCATGTATCGTTCACACAAATAACAGGATAATATGCCAATATTGGTTTAACGTTTTATTATTATTAAAATAACATAATAATATACTATTAGACTGTGCAGCATGGCAATGCTAAAACTAACTGGTAAGTGTTTACAACTACATTTGTTAAATGTATTTGAGTTAAATTCTTAAGTTGAGACGATTAAAAAAGTTAAAAATCAAATAACTTTTTAAATCTTATAAACAATATCATTTTTCTAATCCTAAGAAATTAATTAGAGCTGTAGATTATTTTATTCATCCTAATAAAGTTCAAACTAACTACGGGTAATTTAACTGTTTCAGATGATAGCTTAATCTATTCACTTTCATGTGACATAACATTGAGCTTTTTTTACATACTAATTTAATATGGTTGGATATAACGTTACTGGTTAAAGCTTTATTCACATGTCTGCTGACAATAGAGAACAGAATCTGCTTGAGTAGCGCAGCACTTCACACATAGTACAGTATGTTGACCCATGATGCATAGCAACGAAAACTTAATACAGCTGATTATGAACATACTCTATTTTCTAGTGTATGGACATATATTTTAGATCATTCTACCGATGGATGTTTTTAAATTATAGCGTTGTGTAGTTGCACAATCCCAAACATCGATACACTAGCTTTACATTAACGGGTTGTTTCAAATCTCCTCACAACGGCCAACGAAGCTGTCGGTCTGCTGGTAGCTCTACAGTGCAAGCGCACTGATTTGAGATGGTTGGTTCTCCCGTGCCGGCAGTGATGCCAATTTAGCGACTTTTACGTATCTGAAACGACTAATAATTTTCTGTCAAGTTCATGTTAATCGTTTTAAATTTTAATGCTGTAGAATTGTGATTTTTGATCTATAGCAAGCAATATATAAAGAACACATAACGGATTGCTTCGGTCAACAGAACAACAGAAGAGCTCTAAGCTATCTATCTGTCATTCACAAATCACAATGATATCATTCCGGATCCGGGGATCACCTCAATCCACTGATGTACATTAGCCCCATGACTTTTTTGGTGCTGACTGACAGCTAACAGCTGAAAGCTGATGGCTTTGAAAAGCTACCAGATGAAATTATGTATCCCTACGCCAAACCATATGATCTGCAAAAACATATGTTTAGCAGCTGTCACTTCTGACAGTCAAAATTTAGGTATATACCTAAATGTTGAATGTCAGAAGTCAGCTGTGAGCTGTCAGTCAGCACCAAAGAAGCCATGGGGCTACTGTATCTTACATTCAGTTCAGATAAATGTATATGCATTTTTAGTGTGGCGACAAATCTGACAACTTTTATTTTTTTTGCTAAGCGACAATCTAATGACTTCTGGTACTAATATAGCTACAACACTTATTATTTTATGGTCGTTGGCAATACTGAATCTTGGCCAGATCAAGAACTATTTGGACCAGGTCATTTGCCATATATGGGTCAGATAAAACCAGATCTAGGCCAGGTCAAGCCAGATATTATCATATACTCGTATGTGGCAAATCCAGCCAGAAATGATTTTTTCATGTGGGTACTAGTAAGTCATGTAAGATAAATATATATTTTTACTATTTAGTTATATTTAAGAGGGTATTGTGTTCCTTGTAAAACCAATCTCTTCATTTTTGTCTGTATTTAGATACAATCCAGCTGTACTTGTGGGTAATTGGTTTGAAGAACAGAAGAAATATATTCCAAATCGACTGCAGCACTTTAGCACTTACCACATAGATTTCCAATCCCCTAATCACATTTTAGAACCTGATAACAACTTTGTGCCTGACAAATGTATTCAAAATGAGGTATGTTAAGCAAATACTGGACAAGTGCTTCTTTAAACAAGCTAGTTAGCTATTGGTCAAATACGTAAACTTAATATTTAATATATTATAATTACATAGGTAAGTTTTGTAAGCTATTTAGCACCAACTCGCTTATGATTAACCCATTAACACTAATTTTCTTGAATTATTATTATTATTGTATGGTCTCTATTAATATATTTAACAAAAGATAAGAATAGCCCATTCTTAATAATTTAAGATCACTGAGTACAATAATGATTAGAGGTATGTCATTTGCTTCAATTTCTTCACAATCTTGCTGCTGGTACGTTTAGTAATCTGAAAACGCCGAAAAATAATCGTTTAGGAAAGTAAAGTTAGTAGGTGTTGTTCCCTCAAGATAGAATCAAAGTAGACAGCACAGAAAATTTGAGGTGATTGGGGACACTTCTTAGAAAACAAACTTTCTTTTAAGTTAACAGTTTACTGCCATGAAGAAACCCGATGGGAGTAGGTTGTCTAATTTTGTTTGTGTGATGTAATACGATGTCAAAATTGATTTTCGTAATATGATTGGTAGATTTGTAGAAGATTATAAGTATGTCACTGTAATTTTTTTAATACAAGTGATTATGGCGAATTAACGTTAGTGAAACAAAGATAATGATGGAATTTGTTTACTCCTAGGGCATATGAACAGTATTATTATTGCATCTTCTCCATTATATTACCAGCCTTAGCCTTGTGTCCGTGTGCATCACCTTGTGTCCGTGTGCATCACCTTGTGTCCCAGCAAGTCAACAATATGAAAACATATTATATTTTATAAGGTTCACTTCCGGATTAAGATGTAAATCGAGTTTTGTGCAATACAATTTGTAAAATTAACTATAGCACACTTGACAGCCAGACAGAACTATTCTCATGGATGTGAATACATTGACTTTTGCTCTTGGCAATGTTTTTGTTCGTGCAGGGTCTTGGAAGTGAGTTATTGCTGCCATATTCCAATAGGTATCGAAGCAACTACACCAGTAGCTCAGATCTTCACTACAACCACGCTGTGAGGTGTAAAGAGAAGACAAGGCCTCGTCATTATAACCCTCGTTTCGACCAGTGGAGGCCTCAACAAGACTGGACATGTGGATACGTTAGTACTAATATTCATTCAATTTCAATTAACTTAATAAATTACATCTATTGTTGCTAATAATAACACAATCTGTTTGAAAATAGTATATTACAGTACTGGTTTAAATTATGTTGATCTTTTATTTAAAATTCTAGAGTTTTAAGTTGTATATTAATTTTAAACAATTATACAAACGTATATTTTTCGTGTCTTCTTCTTTCTATTAAGGCCTTACCTTATGACAAATATTACCCTTGGTACCCGTTTTGATAAGACACAATTGTATTCAAATGAGTCAATATATTATATTTTGTATATAATCGATGTGGCATTGATTGTTTTAAATAACGTCATTTGGTTTTGTGTTTGTAAGCCTAACGTTTCATGAGGTGACTAACTTTTCATATTTATTTTCAAATTCCAATACCGACACAATATACTTGCACTTATTAATTAATCATTAAATCATAAAACAAAGTCTGCCATGGAAGAAATAATTATCCCGAAACCACAAGTAAAGACGGGGTCGTTTTGCTGAATAGATATTATTGATTCGTCAACAATCAATGCCTGATTTACGTACATGGGGGGCCTCAGGGCAACGTACAGGATGGAGCCCCCAATAAACCGATGTATTTTTTTATAATCGTGTCTTACTACCTGCTTATATTATATGCATGTATACTAATAATGCTAGTGAGTTTGAGATGAGAGATTTTGAATTTGAAGAAAGTGTACCCTCATTTTCGAGGCTGTAGAGGGGGAGAAATCATTAATGAAAAAACACCCTCAGTACACTCGACCGTCAGGCACAGTGACATTGTGGGGTATTATGGGTACCCCTTTCTGTGAGGGTCCCGGGGGGATTGCCTGGATGAAGAGTGTTGTGTCAAGCGTTAGACCAAGTCGAGCAGCAAGAATACACTCTAATAAAGAGTGTGTTGGAACTCAAGAAGGGTCGAACCTATAACATGCTTGTTTTGAAGAAGAGGAGGAAGAATATTGTGAAAACGACTCTACCGATAAACCTAATATCATCGAAAATGGCGTGATTAAGTTTGTATGTTAGTTGAACCTACCTCATTATCGAGCTTTTCCATCAAGTCCTTGTTCTATTCCTTTCGTAGACAGGATAACTTCGTCTTATTCTAGAGTTTTTTTAATTAATTCATAGCCACATTCACAATTTACCAGATGGCCGATACATTCTTCTAAATAGCTCTTAGTTGAGTTATTATTCTAAACGCAATACTTAATTTGAAAATCTTCAATACTAACATTAAAAATCTCTTCAATAGCATAACCAGTTGTAAGTAGCTTGCCCAATATAGAAAAAATTCCTGCATTTAGGTAAAAATAAATACCTCTTTGAAGGCGATATACGGGGAACTATGCACTACTTTGCAATATATGACGTTTTTTTATAAATCACGTCATCAATCTTGATATCACATTTTTCACAGTAATAAGTCAATTGGTAGCATTAGTATTTAGCAAAATAACATTCAAACTACCAAAATATCATTCGTTTTGTAACCAGATTTTAGAAACAGGAGAATCATCCTCAAGAATTAGGGTAAATATAAACTCTCCTCTCCTAATACACCCCTCCTAACCCTCACTCTTGCTCTCTAATGGAGGCAGCATTACGTATTTAGAAGACAGATTTGAAAGACGTTCAAACGAACGCTATAAACAAGTAAATGCAAGACATACAGATCGGGCTGGGTTCAGTAGCATATTAGAGTGTAATACACAGGTTAAAAGGATTTGGAGAAGCCAAATTACATTATTTAGGAAAATGTGATGGCGTGACTCATTTTCACGGATGTTGTGCTCCATGAATTTATGAAAATGACCAGCGCATGGAAAACTGTCACATATTCTGCGTCATAACGTAAAGGGGATTGAACCGTTCATTAAGTGTATCTAAATTGGTGCCACTCCCTTTAAAATTAAAATGGGTGGGCAAATTTTGAATTCAATTAAATCTTATGCATATGACTATGGAAAAAGACCCATTGAGTTAGAGGAGAACAAGTCCTGGGGGATGAGTGACTATTGATGGCTTGGTACTGAACTTAACATATTCTCCTTCTACCCATGTTTTGTTACTGTGAACCCATTAACATATTTTTTGTCGCATGGCTGAACTCTCTGATATCAACATTTTTCATATATCATCGTACAATAAACCTGTCAGTCCGGACAATAGCCGAGATGCTTAGAGAACAGTATGAATTACTTTCTTTACTGCTAACGTGTTCTTTGTTTTCAGGGAAACTTAACTCATTTTGGTCTACTTGAGACCAAGGAAGAAGAGTGGCATAAAGATGTGAGCATTGATATCAAGACCACTGAGTACAGAGAGACATACCAACCTCCCTTAGCTGAATCATATACTTCAACCAGAGCAGCTGTACCAAAGTACGTACACTTACCAGTAAAATTTATATCAAAGATAGCACATGGGGGAATGCCAGCACTCCCAAAAGCTCACTTTTATATGATTATCACACAAAATGGGCGAGGGTAAAAAACTTCTTGGTATTACAAGACTTTAAAAAACTAGAATAATAACTGTAGCATTCTAAAAAAAAAAGTTCAAATTTCAAAAGTGTTGCTACTATTTAATGGATATGTTGGACTTAGATCGTTTGCATATAAGCTATTTCCGATTTAGGTACAAACTAAGGCCAGATTTTATTTTGTAACACTTGAAAAATTGACATAAAATGCAAATAAGCCAGTAATTTTATTTTACATTGCCTTAAAAGTTGTAAGCTACGAGTAATTGTATACCCTCAGCCAATACATTTATTGCAAGGCAAACTATCATGTGGTCTGACAACTTAGCTGATCAAGTAACATGTCAACTTACTAAGTCAAGGGTCCCGGGTTTGATTCTCAGCATGGATGAAAAATGTATTATTAGTGATTTTGGCTCAAACCCCTGTGATAATGTCATATTTTATTTAGGGTATGGGTCCGATTATATTTTAACCCCCATTTGATTTTCTTCATATAGAATCCTCTTGAAGACCGAACCCTTTTGTGCCAGCTATTTTACTCCCTACGTTCCACCCCTCTTCTCTATTTCTTACTATGCCACAACCCTGCTGACAGCACGGGAGTCCCAATATGTTGAAATAAGATTAAAGTAGGTCAAGAATAACGAATGCCTACCTGTGATTTTGCAACACGGGTCCTTGATGTAATGTTTTGCGTGCCATATTTTTGACATTTTGGGACTTTAACAACGTATGAAACTTAACAATATTATTACTATTTACCAACGGTGGTGAACGACTCGGCAACCTAACAATAGTGTATTTTTAACGCCTTTAGTAGTACCAACAGCTGGCAGTTTCAACACCATCGTCCAATAAAGAATACCAGGAAATTAGCAGCAGTTGATTGCGTTGAGTGATCAACCAAATATAAGTAACTATCCTCCAAGTATGAACATGATCAATAGCAAAATGTTTATAACGGGCTACATCAATTTAACTTTTGTCAGTCATATCAATATGGGTCGTGTCTATATGACCATGGTAAGTTTTCACATTGTGGTTGAGGATGATAGACATGTAATTTACAAAGTAGATAATCACATTGGACGTGCATCACAGGAGCGAAGCTACATTGAATTCTGTGACTCTGGGGCCTACGTACCACAAAGTAAGAGTGATGGAAGTATTACCCTACAAGAGACTTGAGGAGTCGTACTTGTGTGACATGATATGTGCTGCGTATAATTTCCACAATGGGCTCTTGTGGCTGTGTTGCCTGGACCACGTCAGAACTATAGCCCGTGACATGTGGCCCCATCCTTCTGGACTTTACATTAAAGCTTCCCTTTTCAGTCTGGGACACCATATTCACTACGTTTCCAACTGGCTTACATAAGTCAGACCCTATTGAGACCGGCCAACCACCAAGTGGCATAATTGACCGAACATATGGCGCCCGTGATGAGGAACAATCATCCCGTCCCAGGGCTCCTATAACTCACAACAGTAATAACCTCTAAACGTAGCCACTAGAATCTATAACTACCGTCACCACCCCCAGTGTCTCCAACCAACCACAAAAGCCATTCCCACCAGCATCACCGTCACCATCTGTCATCGTTGAGCCAAGAAGTGTATACGTCCCAACTAGTCTCATTTGACGAGGATGAGGTGCCCTCAGAGGTAAAGCCCGAAGAACCCGTGCTCGTTAGAAAGCTCGAAGCCTAACATAATATAAAATGTCTACAAACGCCTATGTAGGCCTAAAGGTGAAACGGCAGGTAGCTAACTACAGGATTGGTTTGGACAATTTTGGCAATTTATTCCTTACAAAGTAACACTATAATACTTTAATCGTAAGATATTTTATTTTAAATCACGTTAAATAGGTTTAGTAACTGAGTGTTGTGACCAAAACATAATAATATGTTGTTGCTATTGTTATTAAAAAAAAATTAGGATGTTGTTAACGAAATATTTTTTGTTGCATAACCTGAATGTTTTTAATGTGTTTCTGTTGTTTATAAATCCAAAATTAGAATATGTTGCACGCTCTGAAGTTTAAAATATGTTGCAGTTAATGTTATTAAAACCAAAATTATAATAGGCTGTATGACCTGAATGTATTGAATATGTTGCTGATGTTGTTGATAAAACTAAAATTAAAATACTTTTCCAAGATTAGATTATGTCACACTCTGAATACTTTGAGTATGCTGCTGTTATTAGTAAACCCAATATTATATGTTGCACGACATGTAAGTTTTCAATGTGTGTCTGCTGATATTTATTAATAAGAAAATCAATATTTCGTCATTTTAATCACATTTTCCAAATCAAAGGAATTTCAAATCATTGTTTGCTCATAACTATCTTTAAAGGTAGTTTAATTATCAAAAATTCGAATTGTTCATATCTAGGAATTGCTCTAAAAGAGTCAATGATAGTTTGTATCTTTTTAAAGAATTTAAATATACTCAGCAATCAAGCTTTGAAAATGTTTTAACTAAACTACCTCACAGGAAGTTTTATTCGGAAAAGAACATGTATATTCTTAATTATCATAGACACCTAAACCAAACCATTCCAAACGGATATTTTTAAACTACAATCAAAATATTTATATTTATATATATTCTTATTTATGTGAAACAATACCCAGACATTTTTATAAAGCTTTAACAAAATTTCAGTAAACTGAGGAACAAACTTATCATTTAATCATGGTTTACTCTCGATCAAAATCATTCCAAACAGTTATTTTTAAAATCCAATTTAATTAGTTATGTTTGTAATATTATTATCTTATATACTATGTGAAACAAATCTTTGATGCGCGGTCATTAGGGCTTAAGTCAAAAATATGAATTTTTCAGGAGAGCAAAAGCAAAGTTCAAAGCATTATGTAA
>CABFVX010008895.1:4535-21218 GCA_902151425.1 Timema shepardi | reverse complement strand
CCCCCCAGTTCACCCGACCGAGATTCGAACCTCGATCTCCCCGTCCTCAGCGGTCGAGCTTCAACACGACAAGTGCGTTAGACAACTACGCCACCGAGGCGGGTCGTAATCAATATAGCTTCGTGACAATTTATTAAAAATGTATATGTTTATAAATGGGCCTTGATTTAGTTGTAAATGAGCTGAAGCAATCTTATTGAATACATTAATTACATTTTAACCAATTTTAGTGGCTCATTTGGGAGAATTTTGAAGGAATTTATAGTTTTCATTGCTAATAAATGAACAAATAATTTCTAAATATTTCCTTGAAACAATTTTTGTTTTAAGATTTTAATTAGTGCTAGGATATGTGAAGAGAATATTCTAGTTAAATAATACAAAATAAAGAACTTCACTATTTTGATCCATGTATTAGCCTATTTGGGAATTGTTAATGATAGGTAGCAGCTCCGGTCTAGGAAACTGAGGTTAATTGCTGGAGGATTCGCTGTGGGTCATGCCATGCAGTTTTAAAAATAAAAAAAGTGTAGGTTACCTTTGAGCACATATATCTTTTCTATTTGTTAGTTTTTCTGAACATTGTGAACGTTTCCGCATTAATATAGCGTCTTATTTTGATATTTTGGACATTTTGAGGTAAGAAGTTACGGGCGGCAATTTTTGAAAAATATAAAATTGCGATACAATTGGTTTCATTTTTGTTTTGATTGCTGTAAATAGTTATTGGTTTTGACAAATGTTGTTAAGCCTACGATGCACAGCATTGACTTTATCTCGCTTTTATCTTAAAATATACATTTACTAAAATCTCGTAATAGGATTTGTGACACAAAATAGGTCTATACATTGTTGTAGAAACAATACACCAAAGATTATAAATAAAATAATTAATATAGTATAATAATATAATAAATATTAATTACTCTATGTCACTAGGAGCTTGAAAGTCCACTGCCACACTTATAAAAGTAAAACACACATCCCTATCTTGAGCTAGCTCTATCCAGTTAACCTCATTACACCCTATCCCTATCTTGAGATAGTTCTATCCAGTCCACCTCGTTACACCCTATCCCTATCTTGAGATAGCTTTATCCAGTCCAGCTCGTTACACCCTATCCCTATCTTGAGCTAGTTCTATCCAGTCCACCTCGTTACACCCTATCCCTATCTTGAGATAGTTCTATCCAGTCCACCTCGTTACACCCTATCCCTATCTTGAGCTAGTTCTATCCAATCCACCTCATTACACCCTATCCCTATCTTGAGATAGTTCTATCCAGTCCACCTCGTTACACCCTATCCCTATCTTGAGCTAGTTCTATCCAATCCACCTCATTACACCCTATCCCTATCTTGAGATAGTTCTATCCAGTCCAGCACGTTACACCCTATCCCTATCTTGAGCTAGTTCTATCCAGTCCACCTCGTTACACCCTATCCCTATCTTGAGATAGCTTTATCCAGTCCAGCTCGTTACACCCTCTCCCTATCTTGAGCTAGTTCAACCAGTCCACCTCATTACACTCCATCTCCATCAGGTCCATTCTAATGCTATCCTCCCATCTGCGTCTAGCTCTTCCCAGTGGTCTCATCCCATTGGGTTTGCCAGTGAACACCTTGAACAAGGTTCTAGATTCTTCCATTCGCGCTGCTTGTCCTGCCCACCGTAATCTACTAGACTTTTTAATCGTGACTTTTAATTGATAATTTGATGCCTAATAAATACGTTAGAATATATTCTATTTGGTTCAAGTCTGATAAATAGATAGATAGATAGATAGATAGATAGATAGATAGATAGATAGATAGATAGATAGATATTGTTAACAATCCCAAAGTTGTACAGTTAAAATGGCCGATATAGGACGTGTTCTAATCGCTGTAATTGTATACAATATGTTGCGCAAAGCATAACTTGTACAATATTTGGTGTTCACAGGGTGCTATATTTAGTTTACAATTTATAGTACTACTTTTTATGCAATAAGCTGTGTTGTGTGTATCGGTCCTAAATATGGCGTCGTAGTGAACACCAAAGATTGTATAAGATCTGCTTTGCACAGTTTATTGTGAACAATTCCAGGAATAAAACACGTCCTATAGCGGTCATTTTAATTGTACAGCTTTTGGATTGTCAGCAATAGATATAACTATCTGTGAACTAAATGTATTTGATAATGATTTACTATGTTATTATTATTATTATTATTATTATTATTATTATTATTATTATTATTATTATTATTATTATTAGCACCGCGCCTTACTACCCGTTCGGGTTATACGCACTTACGCTAATGTGTAATGGTAGGGTGATTGTGAGATGAAATGGAGGACCTACAGTTTAACGTGTAATCCGAACCACGGTGGAGGCCTGGAATTCCCCACATTCACAAGATGTCTTGTCAGAGGTGAAGGAAGGGTTTGGTAATCAGATAAATCTGTGCCGGGACCGAGGATTGAACCCCGCACCACCAGCACAGAAGTCTGACACCTTACCCCCTAGACCGCCAGGACACCATTTACTATGATACTATTCTACCAAAAGCAAAGAAAATATCGCGTTGTTCACAATAATGTATGCAATCTCATATGCCGTGTGAACAGTCTTGAGGTATAACTTGGATTCAATCAATGTGATCATTTATCAAGATATTGTATAATCTCTTGCACAACATTATTTTGTTCAGAAAGTTTTGTTGTGTGTACCTACCCTGAGGTCCTGGCTACGTGAACTGTGATCTACCGCTATAAATAATTATCTGTAACAGCTGATTGCAAATTGTACAGTAGCCCCATGGCTTCTTTGGTGCTGACTTACAGCTCACAGTCAACATTTAGGTATAAACCTAGATTTTGACCGTCAGAAGTGACAGCTGCTAAACACATGTTTTTGCATATCATATAGTTCGGCGTAGAGATACATAATTTAGTTTGGTAGCTTTTCAAAGCCGTCAGCTGTCAGTCAGCACCAAAGAAGCCATGGGGCTACTGTATTAATGTTTTATTTTGATCACGTGATACAGTCTGGAGTTTTTACGAGCCAATACTTGTTAGTTTTCCTACATGCAATGATGGTAACTGTAAAAAAAAAACACTTGTAGCTTGAAAAATCCGTCATTAACCACTTTTAAAATAAATTTGCCTAAAATGTTGGTTCAAGGCCTAATTATCAGCTCAAATTTCACCACTTTCCCGGGAGAAAATCCTCTGGCCCACCTGTTAGCTGTGGGATCCTTCTATACCTCTCAGGTCCCCCGGTATTTTCAACGTTGCCCTTATACTATCCCTGGTAACCTGGGTTTGTACTAATTTCAGAAGGCCTAGAACTGGTAAATTCACTGTCTCGTGATAAGCCCCTTATACTAACCCTGGTCACCTGGTTTTTTTCTAATTTCAGAAGACCAAGAACTGGTAAATTCACTGTCTCGTGTTAAGCCCCTTATACTAACCCTGGTCACCTGGTTTTTTTCTAATTTCAGAAGACCTAGAACTGGTAAATTCACTGTCTCGTGTTAAGCCCCTTATACTAACCCTGGTCACCTGTTTTTTTTCTAATTTCAGAAGGCCTAGAACTGGTAAATTCACTGTCTCGTGTTAAGCCCCTTATACTAACCCTGGTCACCTGGGTTTTTTCTCATTTCAGAAGACCTAGAACTGGTAAATTCACTGTCTTGTGTTAAGCCCCTTATACTAACCCTGGTCACCTGGTTTTTTTCTAATTTCAGAAGGCCTAGAACTGGTAAATTCACTGTCTCGTGTTAAGCCCCTTATAGGACATACCATTTTTGCTAGAAATGGTTCTTTCTTTAACATATAAGTGTTTGAAGTTATTCAATTTTAATTTAATGTAATTTCAGGATTTAAACTCTAAATTTGGTTAATGTCTCAAATAATATATTTACTTGAAAATGTTTATAAATACTTATTTTAATATTGGAAGCTAGAAACTAAATATGTCGTAAATAGTCATTGCAGCGCGAGCAGCCAGTCCAAAGGAACATTTCAGCTAAGAAGAAAATCAAGTTATTCTTTATAGTAATATAATTTATGTTTATCAGTTTACAAATATTTAATATATTATTCTCATTTTAAATTGATTTTAAACGACTTGTAAATAATCCTGCTTTGACCTTATATAAATGGCGTGTTTTGAAGTCCTGTGATTTTATCTGACTTAAAATCTAACATTTTTAAAATGTGTTAAATTATATTTTTATTATATATTTAGTATTTTAACATGTCCTAAATTTTCCTATTAAATAATATATTAAATATTTCCACGTTTTTTCAAATAATTTTTCTATATTCTTCTTAATAAATTTAAATCCAATTAATAGTCTTATAATAATATTTGATTGATTTGCTTTATATATTGTACACAACTCATGTTTCTCTTTTTAAATTATAGCTATTATGTTTTAGAAATATAATTACATTTTTTCTCGACTTATCTCTATTGTGAGAGTAAATGTATTATTATATATATATATAAACTTATTTAAACAGAAACCAAAAGGATTCTTGTGTTTATGTGAAGAACAGATGGAATTGAACCGGACCTACCAATTCCTAATATAAAAAATTAATATATATTAGGAATAGGTCAATTTTCAAGGAAAATACACAAATTAGTAATATATTGATTTTTTTTCAGTGTTTTGGCTCCAACGGATCTTTTACTTTAAAACAACATTCCATTTTGGTTCCTAATTGATTAATTAAAAAAAAACTAATTTACACTATGAAAAATATATTATAGTCGACATAAAAAGCAATTTATAATTTTCAAGATTCAAATTATGTTAATCTTTTATTCCTACAGGCCCACCGGATGAAGAATGTCATAACCTTTAAAATTATAATGAGGAGCAAATAAATGGCTTTAGATTAGTTGGTAAGATTAGGGTGGGGGTGGGGGGCTGCATCGGTAAGCGAGAAATTGCCGCGCGGGCATTCGGCTCTAAGGGCAACATTTACTTCTACGATGTGTTATTTCAAAATATGGTCCACACCAAAATGAAGTCAAAAGATTCTAACATGGATCCTTTTCCTTAAAACAATAATTTAAGAATAATCACACTACTTCTACAAAGTGTCGGGCGTCATGCGGCACCACCAAAGTGGTGATTAGATGAGAAATGGAAAAAAAGTAATGACGAAGTAAACAATTTATAATAAATGTATTCCCAATAATTCCATGAATTCCATGTAACCCCGCTACGAAGAATGATGATCCGTAAATTGAATCTGTAATAGTTATTATTATTATTATTTATTATTATTATTATTATTATTAGCACCGCGTCTTACTACCCGTTCGGGTTATACGCTTTAAGTACTAATTACTCTAATGGATTATGAATTTGGAAGGTTGAATTAGAGGAAATGAACCCGCATTTGCGTGGAGGGAGAGTGGAAAACCATTTAGGGAAAACCTCCCCCAGTTCACCCAACCTGAGATTCGAACCTCGATCTCCCCGTCCTCAGCGGTCGAGCTTCAACACGACAAGCGCGTTAGCCAACTACGCCACCGAGGCGGGTTTCAACATATTCATATGACTGTAACACTGAGAAATAAATTCCTAAAATTACTACGGAAAATTATTTTAAAGGCAGTGAATTAAATTTAGGAGTAGGCCTACTATACGAGTATAATGTATTTACATTCTAAAATATTTAAAATAAATGTATAGGTATTTTAATCAAATCAATTAACTTTAGTTTGAGTTTTATTAATATAAAAACGCGTGCAAATGTAATATTAACTCATTTCCAACAACTTTTAAGCGTATTTGCAGATCTATGAGACAAGGCTCTATGAAAAAAAGGGCTCTAGATCTAGCCTTCGTCTTATCAAATACAGTAATTTTTTGATAGGCTCACAACATAAAAGATATTGTAGATCGAGCAGCGAGATTTCCTCTCCACCTTCAGCTAGGAATCATTGTAGTTTTCTTTCCTCTCTTTCTTATTGACATGACAAAGTGTGACTTAGGTGAAGGGTGAAAGGGAGTACAAGCGTAGATAGAATAGATAGGTAGTTCCAGAAAACTACAACATTGTGAGAGTACCGCCTTATACCATGCGGCCACCAGAGCGGGTTTATTAAAACTATTTGCAATCTTGGGAGAGGGGGGGGGTCCCACTTGCCTCCCCTCCCTCCCCCCTCCCCCCTATGAATATGTAATTTCCAACACTAATAGATGACAGCCTTGGTGGTTCGGATCTGCCGACTGGTGGGTGGACTAAGCGGCTAGCCTCCTCGTCCGCGATTTGCTATGACATCTCGCTGACAAAACTGGTCTTGATATTCATATCACTCGTGAAGTGCTTCAGCACTTTGTATGTGTAGATATACAGTAGTCCCATGGCTTCTTTGGTGCTGACTGACAGCTCACAGCTGACTTCTGACAGTCAACATTTAGGTATAAACCTATATTTTGACTGTCAGAAGTGACAGCTGCTAAACACATGTTTTTGCAGATCATATGGTTCGGCGTAGGAATACATAATTTGGGCTGGTAACTTTTCAAAGCCGTCAGCTGTCAGTCAGAACCAAAGAAGCCATGGGGCTACTGTAGTAGCTTTCAACCTCCTTGTGGTTCTCAATTGGGGCTCACGGGGAGGGATGTGGTATTGAAAAAACAAGTATCAATAACAGAAGATATCTATAGCAACATTTTATTAGAGGAAACGTGTTTAAAGAAATTAATATAGTTTAATAAAAAAATAACCACTTTTGCGTTATATTGGTAATTTCATATATATTAAAAAACTGAAAACTATAATATATTAATATATTATATATTAATCTAATTACGTTAGGAGGTATGATAGTATCATATAATGGATATTATGAAACATTTTACTATAAAAGGGTGACCTGGTGGTCTAAGGGTAAGGTGTCGGACTTCTGTGCTGGCGGCCGGGGTTTAATCCTAGGTCACGGCATAGTTTTATCTGATTACCAAACCCTTCCTTCACCTCTGACAAGACATCTTGTGAATGTGTGGAATGCCAGGCCTCCACCGTGGTTCGGATTCCACGTTAAACTGTAGGTCCTCCATTTCATCTCACAATCACCCTACCATTACACATTAGCGTAAGTGCGTATAACCCGAACGGATAGTAAGATGCTGTGCTAATAATAATAATAATACTATAAAAGATTTTATTAAAATTAGTTTTTCTTTCCATCTATTTTTGTACACTCTTTGAGAATTTGCTTGGTTACAATTCTGTGAAGTTCTGAACCTTTGACAAAATAAATAAATATATAGTTTAAAAGTGCTTATAGCTCCCAATCCTCTTCGGTGCAGTCTGTCCATACGAGCTTATCCACATACATTTCCTAGATGTCTCATTCCAACCGCATTTACCTCCCGACAAATCCACGATTCGCATTAAACAATGTCAACACACTTTTATATTCTGCCATCTTTGCCCTCTATCGATACTGGTTCATTCTTTACAACAGTCCACATACAACCAAATAACCTCCTGGATGTATTCACCCGTATGTCGACTTAACCATCTATACCCCTGTTTTTACAGAACTTTCTGCCCATATTGTAATTATATATATCTTCATTTCATAATAATCCTAATCAAAAAGTTCCCCACTTAACATATTTCAAATTAATGGGCCATTTTATAATCTTAAACTCAATTAATCCGTATGTGTTCTGTCACTAACCCAAAATTCTCCTTTATTCGTTGGTTCTCTCACCCCCTCCCCCTTTCTCTTCTTCCCCACACAAAACTCGTCTTTCTCTCTTTCGTTTCTGGAAGCCGATAAAACTTAACTAAATGGTTAATTTCCAGGACTCCTTTCGAACTATATAAAGGAGAAAGGATTCCTCTCCTCACTCGGCCTGCAACCCCGCTGTGGACAGGATCTGCGACGCGCTAACATCTGAATTAAGATTTAAGCTTTCACGTGTACAGACATTTTAAATAATTTCTTAATTAAGTCAGTTTGCGTTCAAATAAACTAAATATCATCAATGTTACTGCATCTATATTCAAAAAATCAACCTGGTGTGAAATAATGTAGAGTTTACGTCATCATCATTAGTTCCTAGGATAACAATATAAACGTTAGACACGAACCCGAGATAAGTGTAATGTAACAATGTGACCCGATAAGGGACTTCAAAAAATGGCAGCCTCCAACTCCATAAGAAACGGTAACATTTCAAGATATACGAATCATTCACCTGTTCTAACGGATTTACATTCATACTAAGCTGACAATCATTTCCTGATCCGTCCTTATAAAAAACCATCACCTCCTACGAAGATCCATTCTTCTGCCTGTCGTCGCCATATCCAAACGATTTAATGCAGGTCTCCACCGTGGTTCGGATTCCACGTTAAACTGTAGGTCCTCCATTTCATCTCTACAATCACCCTACCATTACACATTAGCGTAAGTGCGTATAACCCGAACGGGTAGTAAGACGCGGTGCTAATAATAATAATGATTTAATGCATTCTGCAATTTACTCTCATTCTCGGCCATTAATACGGCGTCATATAAATCTAACAGCACTCTGACATTCACATTGTACAATTGTACATCAACCACGTCCTCACAAGTATCCCTCATACACCTATCCATGAAAACATTAAACAGCCATGGAGACATAACACAACCTTGTCTGACATCCTGTTCAGTGTCAAACCATTCGCTTAAAGCCTCACCCACCATAACTCACGCTTCACTTCCATCATTCAACACCGTAATTAGCATTTATTAGACATGCCTTCACACCATACTCTCTCAGAACAATCCATAACATACACCTACTCACACAATCATTGTTTAGTATTTATTTATTTATATTTTATTATTTCAGTATCAATTTCATTATTGTTTACTTAATTAAATATTTCTTATATTCATTCATTATTAATTTATGTAATTATCACATTTTTCTGTTTACCGCCTATTCTTTCATTAATTATGTTTTGTAAAGGTGGTACTATTGCTCTCTCGTATTTTTACGCCTGTTCCTGTTAGTCCGCAAAGTGTTTTCCTCAAAGGTGGACATGCGTCACCACCGCGGCTCAACTCCTCTGTTTCTCTTAGTGTCTTGCACTCTCTCTCGCTAATG
This sequence comes from Timema shepardi, assembly GCA_902151425.1. Taxonomy (NCBI): domain Eukaryota; kingdom Metazoa; phylum Arthropoda; class Insecta; order Phasmatodea; family Timematidae; genus Timema; species Timema shepardi. Next base: position 12,090 of record CABFVX010008895.1, on the reverse strand, counting down.
TAAATAACCCCACTCTCATCCTAACTTGTATAAATCTGCGTCTGATCAGAATCCACCAAGATCATCCCATCGCAACCCCAGGTAGGCCTACTTAGGTTACTGATTCATCGGATCTTCAGCAGCAGGTAGGATCTCACCATGTCTACTTATGCACACATTAATTAATTAATTCTCTCGCTCAATCAAATTAAAATCAATCATACTTTTTCTCCAAAACAACAAATGCACAATAGACGTTTTTATTGACTGCCATATATTTCTCAATCACTTGTTGCAATTCAAATATCTGGTCCAAACAACCTCTACCTGGCATCACAAATCATGTCCGCAGTTTTTTTTAAATATTCTCTCAATTAAAACGTTCCTAAAAACTTTGCCTAAAAGAGTCAAACCGACTAATTGCGCTATAACTCTTACAATTACTCATACTGCCATAGCCTTTGTTCAAAGGAACAATGAAAGAATTCTTCCAGTCGTTAGGAACATTCGAGATCCCAGCACACACGATGAACAACTCACACAATCTGGTGAGTAATGCCATCCCCCCCCCCCCCCCCCCCACCTAAAACATTTCACTTTGATCATATACATATTTGCAGCTTTGCCATTATTTAACACTTTCATAGCTTTCAACACCTCAGTCTCGTTAATGATTTCAACTCATCATAACATTTTCCTTATTTTCTGTTACTGTCTAACTTTCCCGGCGAAATTGGTAGGACCTTTATGCGCTCGCTCGTAGAAATTCTCGTGTGTTGTTATAATCAGTCGGTTCAGGAAAATGCACGTTAAATACCTAAAAATAAAATAAAATATTATCAAAAGTCTCCTGATGTCATAGCAATGTGGTTGAGGTAATATGGAAAAAAGGTATTGACCTAGAGCTTTGCGGTTATTTGAACGGGCAATACAGTTGACTGGGATGATTTCTCACCTGGGTAGGAAAGATCATTACAATTGATTATATTAAATAGAAAACAATAGTGTATTAAAAAAAATCTCAAATCAAACACTCTTTCATGCATCAATTTGACACAAATCAATAAAAATACATAAAACATTATACTTATTATGAACTGATTTAGGTGCAGCCAGGAGAAAAATTAGTAGCTACTGCCAAACGATGACTTAATGAAGTATTTAGCTATCAGTCGATTTTAAAATAATAATAATAATTATCATCGCGTCTTTACTACCCGTTCGGGTTATACGCTTTAAGTATTAATTACTCTAATGGATTAGGAATTGGGAAGGTTGAATTAGAGGAAGTGAACCAGCAATTGCGTGGAGGGAGAGTGGAAAACCATTTAGGGAAAACCACCCCCAGTTCACCCGACCGTGATTCGAACCTCGATCTCCCCGTCATTAGCAGTCGAGCAGCCCAACACGACAAGCGCGTTAGCCAACTACGCCACCGAGGCGGGTAATATAATAATAATAATAATAATAATAATAATAATAATAAAAATCTTCTGAGCTACATCATTTTCAGCCCAATTGTTGAAAGATTAGCCAGTACTAATGTACCGTTGACCAGTAGACGCCCGAATGTACTAATCGTACATACAGTAGCCCCATGGCTTCTTTGGTGCTGACTGACAGCTCACAGCTGACAGCTAGAAGCTTTGAAAAGTTACCAGACCATATTATGTTATCCCTACGCCGAACCATATGATCTGCAAAAACATGTGTTTAGCAGCTGTCAATTCTGACGGTCAAAATGTAGGTATATACCTAAATGTTGACTGTGAGAAGTGAGCTGTCAGTCAGCACCAAAGAAGCCACGGGGCTACTGTACTTTCCGTGGAATCTCTTTCCCTGTCCCGGTGAGATGAGGTGATGGAGAGTATGAGAATATGAACTCACCGAGCTCGCTTGCACCTAACTTGAGCCTATTTAACCAAACCCAGGCGACCGTTGAGGTAATTCCCCTTTCGAGAAAATTACTCAACGTACCAGCCGGGAATCGAGTCCGGGATTTCTAGGCCCGTAGCCAGGTGCACTGAGCTCTATACCACGGGGCCGGTTATTATAAATAATAAAACAAAGGAAACACTTTCCTGGCTCGCCTCGGTGGCTGCATGGTCCAAGGCGCCACTCTACCAATAGACTAGAGTTCCGATGATGGGGAGATAGTGGTTCGATTACAGTCAGATATACTGAGGGTATTTTCCCCCCTAAATGGTTTCCCACTCTCTTTCCACGAACATGCGGGTACACTTTTCTAAAGTCAAATTTCCTCCATCCCTACCTGATTAGCGAAATTAGTACTCGAATTGGTGGTATAAAAAAAATTGTGCTTGTAAAATTATCTTTTTTCCTTCCCTGTCTTGATGACTAATTTTGTTTTGTCAACAATTATGTTTTATGCTCTCAAATTTCCATTTGAAATCTTTACCTAGTCACTTACTTGACACATTAAATTATTATTATTATTATTTTTATTATTAGCACCGCGTCTTACTACCCGTTCGGGTTATACGCACTTACGCTAATGTGTAATGGTAGGGTGATTGTGAGATGAAATGGAGGACCTACAGTTTAACGTGGAATCCGAACCACGGTGGAGGCCTGGCATTCCCCACATTCACAAGATGTCTTGTCAGAGGTGAAGGAAGGGTTTGGTAATCAGATAAATCTGTGCCGGGACCGAGGATTGAACCCCGGCCGCCAGCACAGAAGTCTGACACCAACCCCCTAGACCGCCAGGTCACCCGACACATTAAAGCTATGATAGTTATTTAAAAAATGGTGACAGTGCAATTATGTTCGTGGCATCATAATCAGGTATTGTTCATTTACCTAAAATCACAATCAAGCTTACTATACACAGTGCATCCATGTTGAGGCTCTTTTCTCCATCTATAGTGTATTTCTGTAATTTTGTTGTGATGTAAGACAATGGGTAGCTAAAAATATAATCGCGATTAAAAATGACCATTGGTAAAGTTTCACCGGAGAACAATGAATACTTGCAAGAACTACAAGATTGTAAATGGGTTTAACGTGTCTGACTTAAATTCGGGAGGATGGAGTTCGATCTACTGTCGAGCAAACTAGAAGGGTTTATTCCGTAATATTAATATTATTATTATTATTATTATTATTATTATTATTATTATTATTGTTATTATTATTATTATTATTAGCACCGCGTCTTACTACCCGTTCGGGTTACACGCACTTACGCTAATGTGTAATGGTAGGGTGATTTGTGTAATGGTAGGGTGATTGTGAGATGAAATGGAGGACCTACAGTTTAACATGGAATCCGAACCACGGGGGAGGCCTGGCATTCCTCACATTCACAAGATGTCTTGTCAGAGGTGAATGAAGGGTTTGGTAATCAGATAAATTAAAGCTGGGACCGAGGATTGAACCCCGGCTGCCAGCACAGAAGGTTATTTTATAGAGATTTTAATGTACAGTAGCCCCATGGCTTCTTTGGTGCTGACTGACAGCTCACAGCTGACTTCTGACAGTCAATATTTAGGTAAATACCTAAATTTTGACCATCAAAAGTGACAGCTGCTAAACACATGTTTTTGCAGATCATATAGTTCCGCGTAGGGATACATAATTTGGTCTGGTAGCTTTTCACAGCCGTCAGCTGTCAGCTGTGAGCTGTCAGTCAGCACCAAAGAAGCCATGGGGTTACTGTATATTCGTTTAGCTATACAAGATACTAGAAATTTAGTCCAATAGGGTAGGGATGAGAAGGTTATTTAAAAGGAGATGTGTCAGCATTCCCTAGGGGACAGGCTCATAGATCACTTTCGGGAGGAAAACTATTTAAAAAAACCAATTTACGAAACAAACTCGAAGCCTAGATCCCTGCGAGAGTGCTGAATGCATGTCCAACAAGTTGAAGTTGAGCAAACTCTGACGATTATCATCATCATCATCATCATCATCTTTTTAGTGATACGTCTATAACCCTTCCCATCCGGCTCAGTAATAACTTATAATTCCCCATCCTGTGTTCTTAAATTAGTTTAAGTTTCAGGAAGTGTAGAAAATATTTAAAGATATTCTCTGTGAAATAGATTACCTTATAGTCAGCTCGGAATAGGAAGCTATTTATATTACAGTTAAAAACACAGCTTAAAACTACTATAATATATTCATGCGGCAGTCCATTTTTGCTGCAGATGTTGATTTTGACAGATGACGTCACGGGCGTCGTTAGAGATAGCGACAACGGGGACGTGTCTACTCCAATAATCTGCTTAAATGCGACACTCCTCGAATCGTAAAAGAAACAATTGAATGTTTTAACTCAGGAAAATTTGAATCGGAGTGGGAAGCAATGTATAACTGATCAGGGTAAACTATTTATATGGTTTAGAGAATTAATTATCTTATTATATAATTCGTGTTTGTTATCCAATTGATAAATGAAAGGTTTTCTAAGCTAAAAAGAAAATGGGATTGTTCTTCCTTTCCTAAGAGCTAACGACGCCATTGGATGTTGTGAATTTTAACACTGTCGTGACCAACCTCGGTGGCTTAGTTGGCTAACGCGCTAGTCGTGTTGAAGCTCGACTGCTGAGGACGGGGAGATTGAGGTTCGTATCTCGGTCGGGTGAACTGGGGGAGGTTTTTCCTAAATGGTTTTCCACTCTCTTCCTCCACGCAAATGCGGTTTCACTTCCTCTAATTCAACCTTCCCAATTCCTAATCCATTAGAGTAATTAGTACTTAAAGCGTATAACCCGAACGGGTAGTAAGACGAGTTGCTAAATAAAAAAATAAAAAACACTGTCGTGAATTGATACTGATTCCACTGTATATTTTATATCTCTAAAAGGTTCTTTGAATTGTGATCCGACTATACCTTCTATTTTGACAAGTGTTGGGCACCAAAATCTCCAACTTGTTACAGCCCTCTCTACCTCTCCCGATACCCGCAACATCCATGCTTCCAGCGCATGCGCATATAAAGCTTTTAAAGGAAATTCTTGATGTCTTGCCAGAAGAATAACGTGAACAGTTTTATCTGAAGATATTAAAGTGTAATTCCTGGATTTGGCCTAGATAGATTGCGCTGTTCTTTGTCGATAAGGTCGATTAACCCCGTGAGGGGTCCAAAGAGGAAGGAAACAGAGGTAGCTGTGGTTCCAGAAGAGGATGTGGGAATGCTCGGGGTGCAGCTTCTGACGGTGTCATTCTATTTTGGAAGTATTAGAGTCACGCTCGCTGATTATAATTTGCGGTCACCGGTTAGTGCAAGTTGGACGACCAATAAATGTGAGGTAGTCCTTTTTCTTATTAATAATAATAATAATATAATGATATTTAGCACCGCGTCTTACTACCCGTTCGGGTTATATGCTTTAAGTACTAATTACTCTAATGGATTAGGAATTGGGGAGGTTGAATTAGAGGAAGTGAAACCGCATTTGCGTGGAGGAAGAGAGTGGAAAACCATTTAGGCAAAAACCTCCCCCAGTTCACCCGACCGAGATACGAACCTCGATCTCCCCGTCCTCAGCAGTCGAGCTTCAACACGACTAGCGCGTTAGCAAACTACGCCACCGAGGCGGGTTTTTTCTTATTAGAAGTTTATAACGAGCACTTTCTACAACTCTTTATTTACTATTCATTTTGTAAACCTCAGAGGTATTGGGGTGAAGTGATCGCCCCACGACCCGATGCTCGTCGCTTCAAACCCAGCGGGGGTCGACATATTTTTTCTTGAGCGATAAAAATCCGTAGCACAGTTTCCTTCGGAGGGTAAGTAAAGAAGTCGGTTCCGTGTCGATTTTGGAAAGTCAAATAACCCTGGAGGACATGTAAAAAAAATCCCTTTTCCCGGTAAAATTGGTAAGCTTTTCGCTCTTGCTCATAGAAAGTCTCGTGTGGTGATATAATAATTCGGGTCGTAAAGTTCACGTTAGATAGCTCAAATTAATAAAAACTACCCATCTTATTACCCAACTGGTCTATCCACGTATCAACACAAAAAACGTAGAGATGAGGAAATCATAATTTTGAGTAAAAAATACGCAAATTTGCCCGGAGAAAGAGAGGAACACTATCTATGAGATCATGCCTCGGTACAAATTATCGGGATTTGAGCCCCGACATCTTAAGTCACCGGAAAAAAACTGACCAGATGAAATGGAAGCCTTTGCGTTCATGTCCACGTATGTGAGTTTTGAAAACAAAAATCGCTTGGGAAAGAGGGATTAGTAATGGTGATTTTTATAGAAATGCACCCGCATTTGCATGGAAAGAGTTAGATACGTTATCGCTTATGTCATGAGGATACCTGTCCAAGGAACTGATTATATCAGCACACGACTCCCACATAAACAAGATACTGGAATAGGCACAACGCCCAGTCCCTTTTTTTACTTACTTTCGAGCGACCTGGTGATCTAGGGGTAAGGTGTCGGACTTATAAGCTGGTGGCCGGGGTTCATTCCTCGGTCCCGGCACAGATTTATCTGATTACCAAACCCTTCCTTCACCTCTGACAAGACATCTTGTGAATGTGGGGAATGCCAGGCCTCCACCGTGGTTTGGATTCCACGTTAAACTGTAGGTCCTTCATTTCATCTCACAATCACCCTACCATTACACATTAGCGTAAGTGCGTATAACCCGAACGGGTAGTAAGACGCGGTGTTTATAGTAATAATCATAGTTCTATTAAAATTAAAATATTTTTATTTTGTACTATTTTTTTTATAAAACTAAAAGTTTCTGAGTTATAAGCAAACCCAAATAATATATCCTTTTACGGAACACTTTGATAGATTAAATTGATTGTTGTGGTCTTTGGTGGACAGATATACTACTTTTTTCTTAATTTCTCTGTAACAGTGTATATTATTTCCTTCATGCTAGTGTTTCTGCAACAATGTAGATTACGTCGTTTCACAAATCATACAAGTGTTCTCTATTTTACGATAAAAAAAAAAGAGAGAAAGTCTGTGTGGTACACAGTACAATTTATTTCAATTAACATATTTTATATTGGGAAAAACGTCTACGATACAAGGGAATCCACTTCCTATTTTATGTAGGGCCTCAAAGAGATTCTTCACTAAACCAAGCTTTATATGTAAAGGTGGAAGAATAACCTTTTCCGATTCAATCAGTGGAACATACTTATATTACTCTTTCCTGGTAAATATTCGCTTCTCCTTTCCTATTGTTGTACAATATGATTCTTTTCTGTTGCTTGACTATCCCGCAGACATATTGTGTGAAACCTCCTTGTAGACCTGTAGATATTTCAATAACCTTAACATCACCACAAACATGCCAAACGTAGTCTTGGTACTTTACTGCATATATGTATTATTATTATTATTATTATTATTATTATTATTATTATTATTAGCACCGCGTCTTACTACCCGTTCGGGTTATACGGACTTACGCTAATGTGTAATGGTAGGATGATTGTGAGATGAAATGGAGGACCTACAGTTTTAACATGGAATCCGAACCACGGTGGAGGCCCGGCATTCCCCACATTCACAAGATGTCTTGTTAGAGGTGAAGGAAGGGTTTGGTAATCAGATAAATCTGTGCCGGGACC
>CABFVX010008894.1:0-21219 GCA_902151425.1 Timema shepardi | reverse complement strand
GCACTGCCCATCTTCTTGCAGGTCAAGGCTCATCTACTAAAATGCTCTATTGAGTGGATGGAATTACTCAAGTCCCAACAAAAACACTACGCCAAATTTAACCAACGGTTAGATTCTACTAACGGTTAAATTACGATGACTTTTAACATGACATAATATCGGTCCTTAGATGCACAGTGTACTCCTTCAAAGAAGACTGCAGTCACCATGGCATTGGCAAAATCAACTTTCTTCATATAAAACATATTTTTTTCAATAACATTCAGACTCATAATATGCATTTCAAAGCATGTGTCAAAAATAAACTTTCACACTCATACTATGAGTTTGCAATCAACCACTCATCTAAGAAAAATATTGGATTTGACAGGAACAATTAAATATAAATAATGTAATTTTCCAATTTATGTTAATTTGTCTGTATTATATACTGTCAATGTCATAAAAATGTTTATTTATTAATCATCTTATGAATATGAATATATTATCATATAAATATGGATATTATAGTTATCATATGAATATAATAAATATAATTTAATTTGCAAAAAGTATTTAAATTCCTTTATATATTCATTGCACCCAGTTTGTGGGAACCAGTATATAGTGAGAGAAATACTGAGTGAAGGATAGACACATAGAAGATTCCAGTCAGAATGCAAACAAGGGAGAAAAAAAAGTGGGAAAACCTAAACCAAATATAAGCCTATATTGTAAGTTAAATGTTCAGCAAAATAATCCATTCATCATTATGATGCAAAATTGTAATGTAGAATTATGGGATGAATAATTTAATTTTTTTAGCGTTTTCTTCCTCAGACAATCCAGGCGAAGTTTAGTATAGATGGTGGGACTGAAGAAAAACTGTATAATTTTCAATTATCAGATATTTGTTAAGTATTACCACAACCAATTTCATTTCATGGAAACCATTATACTTTTGATTACGATTTTAACAAGTACAACATGTAATCATCGTTTTTATTATATAGTAAGTTTTAGTTCGCTAGAAACAAACTACCTAAATAGCACTAAACTTTAAATAAATTAATGATGTTGGTAAAAATAGGCATTAAAATTATTTCAATCAGTCCTAAGATGTACAGAGTTTCACCTTTGTGGACAGGTTAAGTCATCTGAATACAATAGTATAGATTATATTACCTAATATTTGTATAAAATTAACTTTATTTTATCTTGATTGGAAAAGTTATGTTATTTAGAGAATGACCCAGCTGGGACACAGTAGTGTGCCCACAGGGGGGCTGGAGGGGGCTCGAGCCCCCCACAATTTGGGGATACCCCAAAATCAATGCAATTCCAAAGTGAAAATAAAATGGGGGCTAGGGGGAGGATATACACCTAAATGTTACCGTTCTATAGACCTTGACCAATATTGTTAAGTGTCTAACAAAAAGTTTAAGGATATACACATTTACCTATTATAAATAATAGGTGATTTTTGTGACATTAGGCCTATGTGGCGATTAAGCAAACTTTAATTTAGACCTATTTATTTATTATTTGTTGGATTATCACATGTGTAGTAAAAAAATATTAATTATAAAGTTAACAAATACCAATTAAAAACCTTCCAGGTGTATATAATAGATATACAAAAATTGCTTAAGGGGGTTGGGGGTAAATCCCCCCCTCCCTACTTTGCAATCCTGCGTACGCTACTGCTGGGACATACAACTAGTAGAGTATGGCAAATCCAACACTAACCAAGCATCTTGTCGCTTACCTATCAAAAAGTAAATTTATAAAATAATTGTTGAGTGATGTATGGGGAAAGTCCATGAGACCAGAAACAATATAGTTTCTGTATTTAATTCAACTTGAGTCCACCCCACTGACAGAGACAGCTTCCCAACATGTGAATTTGACCCTGAGGATTTGGAGCAAAATATTTAAAAAAAACAAGATAGCTTAGGTTTATCTCCAAAATCTGACCCTGGCCTCACTTCCTAACCTAAAACTAACCAGCCATCACTTCCAACCTTCCAGCCTTCCAGCCTTCAACTTTGTTACCATTGTCAGATTACGCAATCACCTGAAACTGAAGCAATACAAGACACAGGATTATGGTTGAAATAATTTCAAAAACAATGAGACAGTCTGTAATTCCACTGAGTCTCATTCCTATCTTGTGTTAAAGAGAAAGGTAATTCCTTATTTTAAAGCAATAAGGTATGGTGAAGTTAAGACTAATGAACTAAAAGATTATGCTAAAATCACAACAAAAACTTTTTTTAAAAAAGCAACTATAACAAAGAGCAAGAACACGGGAAAGAAACCACAGAGTAGTAAACTAAAGTCCCCCAAACAGCGCGACATAACTTCATCAGAAGATGACCCAAGTGAATTGGAACAAATGTTTGAAAGTGATCTTGATGAAGACCTCGAAGAGTTACCTGAAGTTTATTATGAAAAGCTGACTAAAGAAAATATATATTTGTCATTAATGGGTAGTATAAGAAATGCGGCATACTACGTGTATGCATGTTGTGTACATAAACTAATTATTAACAACGATGAATGTGATGAAGAAATTATTGTTGTATCGCTAAAATGTTTTAATAGTACTGCTTTTGCATTTGCACTAACAGAAAATAATGAATTTAAAGTTAATCATGACAAAATTGTTAAGTGTTTTGCTGGAACCTAATCTCATTGAGAAAGATCATACAATTTTTAGTATACTTCCTGGAACAGGGTGTGTTTGAAAAATAACATTTTCACCTACCAAGGTCATTAGTCCTTTTTTTTAGAACCAATGTTTTAACAATGTTGCAAAGAAATTTACCTACACCAAATGCCCCCCTTTTAAAACAATATTCCTTAAGAACCAAATACAAACTCCATGAAGTATGAGATGTGTTGAAAATAATCACATTTAAATGTTTTAAATAGTCAGAAATACCCCAAATGACCCCTCAAAGAAGTGTCTTACAGTTGGGAATAATGCTGCTATGCAAAATACTCAAAATTGAAACAAAAAGTGAAAAAAGGGTAATTGGAGTGTATCTAGGGGAGAATTCGCTTTTTGAATGACCAAAATTGAAATTCCTAATAATTATTGTGTTGTGGCGACTAGCCATTATCTAGGTTTATATTACCCCTAATCACAATTTGTGCAGTCAAAGTTTAATTTAGCATCCTGGACAATATACCGTAGGCTATTTTGTTTAAGAGTGAAAACTTACGAGAATAAAAAAAAAATGGTGGATCTTACAAATGTCAAGATGGACAGAAAGTTTGGGAAGCATAAAATTTGCAAAGAATGCTAGAATTTAAGTAAAAAAATATATTGTCTGCGACTTTTCATTCATAGAACAATATGAGAAACATTCTAGGGTTAGTAAAAATAATATAACTAAAACTTTCATTGTGGCGCCAAAGTTCCAGCTTTATTTACAAAAATTAATATATTCAGTACTGAAATTAGTTTAAGCCAGAGTACACAATGCATTCAAACAAATAATATATTATTTTTATTTATTATTATTATTATTATTATTATTATTATTATTATTATTATTATTATTATTATTATTATTATTATTAGCACCGCATCATACTAACCGTTCAGGTTAGCCCAAAATATTTTTTTTGAAGCAAGTCCCTACTTTTACAGTTTAAATTAATTTAGCAAATACCTCAAGGGAAAGGATCGAATTAGCTCTATAAATAAATATATGAAGGACAGACAAATAAGTAATTTTAAACTCAAAAACTCGCTAAAATAAAATGATACAAATGTAAACAATGCATGAATTGTGACTATCCAGAAACTGCCAATCCTCGCATAACTATTCAAAATTGGTATTTTATATTTCCTAATGTTAGTATAGACTAATAGACTATAGAACAGCCACTCTAATGTTGGCAAGTACAATCACATAGCTAGCGCTCTCGGCTCTCTTGTCATGAACTAAAAAACCTGAAGCAGGTCGCTACACTTGGAACACAACATATTTTATATTTCAGAATGTTAATTGATCAATTCTTATATCAAATTCAATCCAATGTAAATAAATCCATTATTTTATAAATAAACCACGTTATCAAATGTAAAATTTAGGCAAACTCCTTTAAAATATATGACAAATTGATAACAAAACATAATGGTTAATTTTACATGGATCTCACACTATATTTTCTATAAGAAACGTTACGCAAGTACGCATGCGCATTCTTCTGTGACGGCATTGTAAGCTACTATTAGAGTGCACCAAACTAGTTTATAGGATCAGCTAGTCCTATAAGAGTGCCCCTCTAATGCTATTGACCAATAATGCTAAATTGTTTATCATTCAAAATAAAAATTTGTAGGGTTGTTAAAATCTCAGAGATGTTAGAACTAACATACACCATTTTTAATATCTTTGATGTCATTTTCCGCTTCTAGCCGTAATAACTGAAACTAAATTAGTATTTTTTCACCAAATTTATGTTAAAACTTATATATATATATATATATATACATTTATGTTAAAACTTATATATATATATAAATTTATGTTAAAACTTATATATATATAAACATTTTTACATAAATTTATATATATATGCCTATATCCTTTTCTATGGTTGCACTGAAATTCAATAATTCTTAAATAAATGTTTATAACTTTATATTGCTTATTTGATACAATACATTAAAGTAAGCGCAAAGTGGTCAGGGAGGCTCCTGCACCAATGGACGTTTCTCATCTAAGATCATATTTAGGATGTATTAGTTATTATTCCTGTTTTTTTTGCCGCACTTGTTTACGGTGCTAAAACCAATGGATGAGGTGTTAGAGGTGAAACATAGTTGGAAGTGGACAGAGCACTCACTGTAAAAGGGCATTTGAAAAATTAAAGGAGATGCTTCTTAATTATCAGGTGATTATTCATTTTTGACCCCGCTAAGCTTATTATACTGGCGTGTGATGCGTAACATTATGGAGCCAGCGCAGTCATTTCGCATGTAATAGCAAATAGGGAGGAGCGTTCTATTGCTTTTGGCTCAAGAACAATAACAAAACGTGAATGAAATTATGCTCAGATAGAGCGGGAATTGAGTGCTATTATATTTAGCCCTAAAAAGTTTCACACATACCTAGCTGGTCTTAAATTTACTTTGCTCACAGACTCACGGACCATAAACCATTGGTAAATATTTTTTATTCTGAGGCAGGTGTGCCAATAATGATAGCAGCTAGGTTGACTAGATAGGCTATAATTTTGGTATCATATCAGTATGAGATTCAATATACGAGTGGGGATGAAATGAAAAATATAGATGGGTTGAGTCGATGTTCATTGCCAGAGGTGAATGAACAAGCCTGCTTACATTTTTAAATGGCGGACAAGTGTTGCCGTTGTCAAGTAAATAAGTGGACGACGGAGCGCTCTGTGATCCGATCTTGTCTAAAGTGTATGGTTTTACTCTATATGAATGGCCGAGTGTTTGTTCAGATGAAACTCTTAAGCCATACCTTGTTAGATAAGAGGAATAATCAATGGAATATAACGGTTTAACCTAGGGAAATAGGGTAATGATCCCGAAAGTGTTTAAAACCAGGGTGTTGGAGCATTAAAAACCATCCAGGAATTGTTCGACCAAAAATGTTAGTGAGAAGTTACCCGTGGTGGCCCAATCTTGATAGTACTCGTAATTTGAAGGAAAGAAGTACGAAGTTTGCCAAAGCATGTTAAACAGTGCGAAACCCATTCCATGACATTGGCTATGGACTCCGAGGGTTTGCGAAAGAGTCCATGTTGATTTTGATGAAATAAAGATACAGAATGTCTTAATATTATGTTATGACCACTCAATGGGTAGGGGTATTTATTATGAAATCAATTAACTCGCAAGCTACTATTGAGAAGCTTAGAACGTATTTTGCAATGTTTGGATTATCATAGCTACTGGTAAGTGATAACGGACTGAGCTAGTCTCAGAGGAGTTTGAGTTTTTTTTAAGGCCAAAGGGAGTTGGACATATAAGAAGTCCTCCCTATCATCCAAAATCAAATGGGATTACAGAGAACGCAGTAAAAACGGTTACAAAATCATTGCTCAAGTTGACATTACTGGAGGCTAAATAAGGGCTTAGCAGATCTTTTCGACACAAGGTGTATTTTCATACCGTAATTCAGTCACAAGGAAAACCCCAACAAAGTTGTTTTGGGGGAGAAGACCAAGAGTGGCGTTATCATTGTTAAAACAAAGCTAGAATAGGGAGATGAGATTTAGTAAAGCAAAAAGTGAGAAAGGAGGTGAGATTAGATATTTTAGATTAGGTTTGGGTGAAAATTGTCAGAAATAATGTAGAAAATTGGCTTCCAGAATGTGTGGGTAAGATAGTCAGTCCAGTGACATATATAGTTAAGCTTAAGGATAGTGCTAGGTATTACCATGCAGATCATTTAAGGGCAAACGGGAGTGACAGTATGACATGCGTGGAGAACCAGCCTACCATTCTAGGGAAAGCGAGAAGGTTAGAGAAAATCAGGAAACAGAAGGGCTTAACGTAATTGAGAAAGGAGAGCAAGGGAGTGAAAGGAAAGCCAAGTCAATGGAGAACCAACAAAAGGTTATCGAGCCAGGAGAGCCAGTGCTGAGAAGGTCAGATAAAATGCCAAAACTTAAACAAAAGGGTAATGTGGGGGAGCTAGTGGTGAGAAGGTAAGAGAGAATACCAAAACCTAGAGCGATTTTTGTGTTTAAGTGTTTATGGCTGAGCTTTATTTTTACTGAGAAGGGAAGAGAGTTATGATTTGACTACAGAAGTGAGATGATGATATTAGTTGTGTGCTTGACTAGAAAGTTAGAGTGTATTGAAAATTGAAGTTAATGTGTCACGATCGGTATTGGACCCGAGTACTTGTAAACAATAAAAGGCTGTATATTTCTGTTAAATAAAGATAGGACGCGTAGTTCCAACCACTTATCCTGTGCTTATCTATTTCGGTAACTACACTAGACAATCAGAAAGAGGTATTTTTTTAAATACGTATTTATATTATGTTATGGCTAGAAGATAAACTGTCAGCAGCATTTTTTAAAATATAATTATAATATGTTAAAATGAACATGACTAGGGCCTATGCAAGTAATATGAATTCTGCGAAACAAATTCCCTGTTACCGAGATATTTTGTTTTTTACTCGAGTCTATCTAAAGAAGGGTCAGCACTTGTAACAGTACACCGTAACGCATCCTCGACATGTATCACGAACGCGGTAATTTGGATGGTACACTGTAACTTAGACACAAACATTAAAGTGTTAGGAGTTTCGTTTCGCCGTGACCCGCTTCGAGTTGTTATTTTACCATGCATCAAAGGAAGGAAGATACGGGGTGATATCACGGCATGTCTGGAATTGCTACGAACCGAACACTGTCACGACTAGGATTTTATCAATTCAGTTTTATTACTGCAGTAAGATGGAATGCACTGACGGAATTGTTTTTCATTTAATTAAAATGCATTAGAAGATAACGTTGTTGTAGAGTTTGGAATTTAAAATCAACAAGCAAATTATTACCACTATATTTCAACATTCTTGTATACAGGTGTTTTGCCACCATTTTATTTCTATTCTTTTTGTTGAAGACATGTAATTAATAGGAGAAGTTTAATTATTTTCAACTTTATTATTTAAACCAAAAAATGAGTTGTGATTTTTACAATAAATTTTGTTTTCACTTTTTCGCAAAAACAAAAACTTGAATGAATTTTTATTAGTAAGAATAAACAAAATGTGACCAATCAATAAAAATTAAATCTCCCCAACACTCCTCCTAAATGAAATGTTTGTATATTTTGACTTAGTTTCCCTTAAGTCCCATCAGGAGACAGCACTTCTCTAACTTTGGTCTATTCAACATCTTGGTAAACATGTCAGCCTGTTGTTTTTCTGTCGATACATAGTAGACCTCAATTACACCTTCATCAACATTGTCACGAACAAAATGGTTTCGTATGTCGATATGTTTGAGCCTCTTATAGTGCTCAACGTTCTTGACTATCCGAATTACAGATTGGTTGTCCTTAAAAATTTTGTCCTTAAAAATTTTAACAATATGTTTTTTTAATATCTCCAAAAAAATACTCCGAATCTAACAAGCATCACTTGTTGCTAAACTTAGGGCAATATATTCAGATTCTGTGGACGATGTCATGTTGATTGTTGCTTTGAGAACCAAGAAACAGATCCAAAAACGTTGAAGGTGTAAATGGTTGTATATTTGCGGTCTTCCAAGTTACCTCCCCAGCCTGCATTTACAAAGCCTTCTGTTTCAGTATGGGTTCGATTTCAGTCATATATAAGTTTCAAGACAATAGTTCCTTTAATGTATCGTACCATTCATTTTAATGCTTTCCATAATTCTTGGCTAGTACAGCTTTGATAGTGATTGAGATATACAACTGATGCAAACAAGTCAGGCCTTGACCCCAGCCAATGCCGTAGCCAGCCAATAATTTTAAAGGGGGGTAGGCGGGTCGGTGGGCACATTCCCCAATTGCCGGAGGCTAGAAAAAGTTCTAAATGATCAACAGTTATAGAAGCTATCTCTTGATACAGTTTATCTGTTTACCCATGAGAAATTTCTTGCCTAGAATTATCTTCTACCAAAGGCAATAGCACTCCTCCCAAAGGGTCACTGCCTCCTAGTTTTTGTTTCAACAGGGAGTCAGTCCCACTCTTTAACATTAAATTACGCAAGTTATCTGCACGCACAAACCTCACCTTAGTTCCCACCCTAGCTCAATAAGTAACAGATTTTATAATATGTTATCTCTGGCATCCATGTTTCATTTCCTCGTCGAACAGTTTTAACCAAAACTACATGACTTTCTTCAAATGTACGAGGTGATCCCACCTTTCTATCCCAGTTTATTTCCACTTTTTCTTTCTTTTCCGCCACCCTTGCCACCATATTTATTTCTTGTGGTATTATAGTAAACAATTTTAGCCCCTTAATCCTTATTGAATATAGTCCAAAAGTAGTGATGTTTACTCTGTTCTGAAAATAATTATTCCGACTTATTGCAGAGTAATTCCTCTTTTTGCGTTCCCCAATTTTTAGGTTACTAATAGTTAGGCTGTTTTCAAGTCTATATGCCATCACAAACATATAAAAAAAAATAGCTTCAGTTAATTTCAAAATACCCAACCTTTTAAGCTTAATGTCACCACTGGGCCACCGAAAAATATTTTTAGTGCTGGTATTTTGTAGTCTTATTAGTGGTATTATATGACTTAAAAGTATTACCGCAGATTACATTTAAGTAGGATAAATGCAAGTTAACCAGTGCAAAGTAGACGAGCTTTAATACGTTTGGAGTGAATTTGTAGGAGAGTTTTTTTAGCACCACAACTGGACCCCTAATTTTGTTGGGACATAGTTTATAAGTGAGCTCCAGTATAGTGAGCTATCAATGGTCAGACCGAGATATTTTGCTTTCCTTACTTGTTTCAGAACGTTATTCCCAAAGCTAATCTGATAATTATCTATATTCTTTCTATCGTTGTTTTCCAGTTTAGTAAAACTAACGTAGTTAGATTTTTTAAGATTTAGCGACAGTTTATTGACTCTTAACCAAGGTCTGTTTGAATATTCTCTGCTATAGTTTTAATTTTGTCCAATGTAAAATAAACTTGTCTTATTTGCATATAGTTGTAAATGGCCTTGAAAATGTGCCTGGAAAATGTCGTTAACATAAATAAGAAAAAGTACAGGTACAATTACCGAACCATGAGGGACCCCCCACGTGGCACCATGTATATTCCATTCACGGTAGGAATTGACTTCTGAAAGGCTTTTTTCCCTACCATAAATCTACTATATAGTAGGATATTGGTAGGAAAAAAGACCTTTCAGAGAGTAATTCCTACCGTGAATGGAATATACAGTGCTTTCGTGATTATTTATGAAAATGTATTGATTTCTGTTAGTAATATAGCTCTTAAACCACACAAGAGCTACTCCTCTTATTCCTATTTCAGACAGCTTGTATAATAGAATTTCATGGCTGACAATGTCAAATGCCTTTTTTAAATCAATAAATAAAGCTCCAGATAGCTAAGTATTGTCATCCAATGTATTTTGTCAATCAATTCAAAAGCCGCAACTAGTGTATCAGATTTCCCCCTAAATCCATATTGGGGTGTTTAAAAAAATATTTTGTCTAAAAACTTAAGTAATCTGACTTTCATTAATGTTTCTAATATTTTTTATATGGAGGAGATAAGTGAGATAGGCCTATAGTTTGATGGATCACATTTCATAGTGTCACCCTTATAATATATTATATGACAATACTTTTTGATATTTTCAGCTGTTCCAGAAATTGACCTTCTGTTATAGATATATTAAATAGAACAGATATATACTCTGAAAAAAATATTGAGAAGTGTTTTAGTACTTTATTAGAACATTTATCAAAAGGTAGACTTTTTGAGGTTTTTTTTACTTCCATTACATCCGTTAAGAAAATTGCAAATGAACCGTCTATAATAGTAGTGTAATTTGTCCACTTATCATAAAGATATACAGGAATATTCGTGGCAAGATTATGTCATACATTTATAAAAGATTTAGAATCTCTGCCATTTGTTGTATAATATTCCTTGTTCATAAATTTCAAGCTTGATATTTTATTATCAACTTTACAGTTTTTATTATTGTTTAGGATTATTACTATTGCTTATAAACTTTTTTGTAAAATAATTTTTCATCAAACTTCTCTTATGTGCTGTTACATTATTCCTAGCTAAAATGTAATCACTCTTATAGTTTGTATTTTCTGGGTTAAATTTAACTAGTTTATATGTTTTGTCACGTAATTTAAACATTTCCAACAGCTCACTATTCGCCCGAACACACCTAGGCGAATAACGAACACTATTCGTAATTATTTGACCTTCCCTTCTTTCAGCAAACAACAAAGCATTTTGCACTATCGTCATGAGTTCCTCAAAAAAATAAATTTGTATTTGTACTGGTGTTAATATGTCCAAAGATTCATTAAGCTTAAGTTCTAAGATATTGTAATCAATTACACATTGCTTTTCAGTGTCGTTTATTCTCTCCACCGTGATATAATTTGTTTCCAATTCCACTATTAGATTGTTGTGATCACTTAAACTATTGTTAATGTTTGTAACCCACAGAGCCTGGCCATCTACATTTGAAATAATTTGGTGCAATGTACTTTAATTGTTGTTAGTTATTCTAGTTGCTAGCTCATTGTATATTTCAAAGCCATAGCTGTTTATCAGATTATTAAATACTGTATCATTCATTGTATTAATGTTTGTGTCCCCTATGATTATTCATTTTTTCCCCTGCTAAATTGTTTAGAATATTTTCAAAATATGCTAGGAAGTTATTAAGAAGGATATTTGGATGCTTATATATATATATATATATATGTCTCACTGATTTATAGGGGTGGGCTCTTAATGAGTCTATTTCAATTCTTAGAAAGTAAAATACACTCTCATCCATTTCCATAACATTGAAATTCAGGCTATTTGCAGTATATATATACCCACACACCCAACCTGCCTGCCATTCCTACAGGCAAAGGTTCCTGTATATTCATTAATATTATAAAAGTTAGTTTCATACGATTTAAACCACGTTTCTGTAAACATAATTATAAATCCGGTTGTAAAGGCAGAATACTTGTACTTATTATCACCTTTAGTTCAACCAACTTATTTGTTGTAAAATTTCTGATATTTAAGTAAAATATATTTAGTTTGGGTTTGGGAAAATAATTAACAACTTGAATAAAATTATCTAACATTTGCTCATTTTATTATCATTGTTTGTGATAATTTAAACTAATAAAAGTATAAGGCTGCGGTCACTTTAGATGCACGCTTGCGCAAGTAGCTTGCGCGTGTACGAAGTGGTCACATAGGTTGCAACTAGGTGCAAGTAATCACTCCAGCGAGCTGTCAAGATGGAGTCATCAGACGAAGAAGAATTTGTGTTGGAAAATGGTGTGTTGAAATTTTTAATGATGGATGAAGAGCCATTTAGTTAAGAATGGGTTAACGATTATTTTAATAATAGTGATGGTGATGGAGAATATAGCAAGTTCTAAAAACTGAAATTAAGTGTATGCTGGCTAATGTAGACGTGATTCTGAAATGTGTTTTTGTTACATAACATTCTTATTGATAGAGAAGGCAGTGCAGAAGTGGATAGCTATGTTGCACAAAACCAAACACAGCTCCTTGGAGACTACCGGACAAATGATGGCTTGCGTAGATACAATAGAGCTACTGAAAAGGCAATTAAAATCGGAGATGCTTTTAAACACTACTTCAATACCAAATAACCCAAACTTTCATAGGCTAACTACTAATAATGAAGCATAACTATTCAGTAAGTAATTATATTATTTTGTAATTTTTGTGATGGTTAAAACAATAATAATTAAGTTGAAATAAAAAAAATTCGCCGTTTTTCAAATATATCATTACTTACTTGGAATATCCAATATGGTTCCTATCTCCGCCCACAGTTTCTTTATAATGTCTCTGTTTCTATGGTTCTTATTAGAGGCATCCCAGATGGCCCTTCTTGCTTCAACGCATATTATTAGCATATCCATTTCCATCGTAAACACAAACACACAAGGACGAAACTATCACCTATTGAATTATTATTATTATTAGCACCGCGTCTTACTACCCGTTCGGGTTATACTCACTTACGCTAATGTGTAATGGTAGGGTGATTGTGAGATGAAATGAAGGACCTACAGTTTAACGTGGAATCCAAACCACGGTGGAGGCCTGGCATTCCCCACATTCACAAGATGTCTTGTCAGAGGTGAAGGAAGGGTTTGGTAATCAGATAAATATGTGTCGGGACCGAGGATTGAACCCCGGGCCCCAGCACATAAGTCTGACACCTTACCCCTAGACCGCCGGGTCACCCATCACCTCTTGAAAACAAGGGAAATAAAATAACTCTCACATCAATACAGCAAGCGTGCATGAAGAAACAAATTTATTTGATCCGCGGCAAGCTTGCACAAGCTTGCGCATTCAGTTTGCACTCAGTGTGACCAGCTCGGGCACGCGACCATGGGTTTAGATGGATTTAATCGAATTTTGTTTCTTCGTGCAAGCTTGCGCACGCTCGTGCATACAGTTTACTTGCGCAAGCTTGCATCCAAAGTGACCGCAGCCTAAAAGGGCACATATTAATTTGTTTATAGAAATACACTTTGGTTATCACACCTACTAGGCCTACTATTACCCTTTTAGTAAAAAACAGAGAGAACTTATACATGTGTATAAAATAAACATAAAGAAATAGACAGCCACATTTACCAATAAGACGGTTTCTTAGACTAAATCAAAGAAAACAACAGTAAAACACAAAGGTACATATCCAGGACCGGATGAGACAAAACCCCAAGTAGAGCACATAAAAAGTGTAGTAAAAAAATCAAAAAAAATCTTATAACCCGACAATAATAAACACTTAATAATAACATTTGCAAAAAATACACTAAGCATGGTCAATTTAAAACAACCATTAACCACAATAAAACCATTTGCGTTCTCATTTTTATTTACTTCCGACTTTTTTTCTTCGTTGCTTGTTTCTATTCCTCTTCTCGTATGTAAATATGACCATTCTTGACCCAAACAAATGCAAATTTACCATTATCCCTTTGTTTTCTTGATTCGGAAAACTTCTCTCTGTTACAAGCTGTTAGATGCTCATTAAGATAGATGCTATGAGCCGGTGCATCCACAAAAGAAACAATTAGTGTTCCTCAACTTAGCCTTCTCTCTCATGAAATCTACATTAATTGTTCGCCTAACAAACTTTACTATTATAAACGGCGATTTTCCTGCTTTATATTGTGGGAACCGGTTAGCAATATCAAATGTCACTTGCGGTTATGTTTATACAATTTTTTTTAAACAATCTTAAGCACTATATTGTAATAAAAAAATATATAATAATAATAAACTTAATATAATATAATAATAGTTTTAAAAAGAAAAAAAAATATTTCCTTTATCTATATGATTTGTGTTTTTGTTGGGCGCCACCCCTGGTATCTAGGGGAAAAATAATAATCAAAAGGAACAATACATTTACCTCGGCTATAAACTCAGCGGCACAACGACTCTCAACCTCGAGACCACTGGGTAAACTTAAAACTAAAAAGAAACATGAACAATTTAGATTTAAAAAAAAATGGATTGTTGAATAAAATGTAATTTAGACTACCAATACAAATAAATGTATAAAAAAAACAATTGTTGGCACTTTTGTGAATTTATTGCTGTTTCCTTTTTGTCCACATCCAAATCCTACCTATGNACATGTTAAATAATTCTTTGTATTAGTCTGTCCTGCTGGAAATAAAAGAGTTCTGGTTTATTTAGGAAAAAGAAAAGAAATGATTACAATAATCAAAAGTTGAAGAGTTGGTTTGACCTCACCCATGTATAATTAGTCCATACTGAAACACCATCTTCATAAATTTGTTTCACTTGAAATTCTTCCACAATTTAAATAAGCATAAACATTGTAGCTCTTACTATTTTCACTTTAATCTTCCACTTTTGAATCAATATAAATTAATTTAAATTGGGAGCCCACATCCATTTGGCTCCATCTTACACCACCAACCAGGAAGAACTTCTCACTACTCTTTTTTGAAACCCTTCCAATATTTTCAAATTTAAAAAATGTTCTATTCCAAGTCCAAAGAGAAAACAAAATGTATATATAAATAAAAACGAAAATGAATTGTTGGCTATAGACTAGGGAGAGAATAAAAATGAAATGTAGGTTCAATATAAGTATTTAAATATAGCCAATTGAATATGAATAATGTTTTTATAATGAATTAAATGTCTATTTCCTTCTGTCAAAATTAAAAATCGCGCTCGTTTTTTTCTTCCTCCCTTCTTCCTTTCCAAATCAACGAGGTTCACTACTCACTCGTTTGATAGCACTGCCCATGCGTTAAAACAAACATGTCCGACCTTCAAAAATAAACACAGTCAATCACACTTCTTAAAAGGATAATTAATATGCTTAATAAAAGGTAAGTGTTCTTCCTTAAATCAAAATTCCTTATTTAAATTATTTAAAACAATGTTTTACGTTGTTCCTTCCGTCCTTTTATTTATTTAAATATATGTAAACAGTATTATAGTCAGGCTGGTGACCAGCTTTGAAGATTTCACGCGAAATTAAATGGGAAAATAAATTAGAAATAGTTCACAATAGTAGAAAAAAATATAGGGAAATACAAGGTAGGGTGGCAAATAACATCATAATATCTCTCACATTTCCTTTTTCCAGTTTCGGGATCCCATCAGTTAGGACAGTTAGGATTGAGTCTCATATACTGTTCAAGCTCTTCATTACGCTCCGCAAGCACACGCACTTCTTTTTTAACAGCCTCGTTATCAAGTTTGACCTGACTCACACTTTTTTCTATTTTCAAAATTGAATCGGCAAAAACTTTATTATTATGATTTATTTCGTCAAGCTGGCAGTTCATTCTTCCTATCCCCTGCATCACGTCCCCAATTGAGTAAATGTTTTTTTCCACCCAAGTCTTGTTTAGTGATTTGAGCATTACAAACTTCAGGATCCATTGTTGAAACGCCTTTGTTGATTGTTGCAGCTGCAACATCCTTTCCACATCTCTCACAGAAACATTTATAGTTATTATTATTTACCAAACAGATACATTTTCTTTTGCCTGTTTTAGCGCGGATTTTGTGGTACCACATTGAACATTTTCCATCACAGAAAACACTTTCCTCATTAGGCTTAAAGGAATTTTTACACACGCCCCAAATAGATGAATCACGCCGATCCTCAATCTTGAAACAGTTAAGATATATATGATCTGCATCATGTCTGACCGGACCGGAAATGAATGTTTAAACTTTGTATTCTCAGAATACCACGTCCTTGCCTCGTTCTTATAGATATACCTCGAGGTGGTAATGATACTAGTGCTAAATGACTTTAATGATTTTGAATATAACGTTGCCACCCTACAAACCACTATTTTATTGCTATTTTAACTTGATTTGTGCTATGATCATATGTAGAGCATGCAGTTAAGGATCTATTTTATATTTTAAAGATTATAATGTTCTCTTGGAAGACTTGTGTGAAAATGATTTTCTTGTAGTGACACTAAAGTTTAATTTACGCACCGAGGAACAATATTATACATTTGTATAAATATTGTTTAAAACTTATCTCAATACATTGAATACATCGAAATGACTTCATGTTGGAATATAGTAATTCGCTCCTAAATACCCAGACTGTACAATGTGGCACTCTGGTGGTAATCTTATTAACTATTGTAAAATGTAAATAGCGTGGGGTCTTTTTGTGTGTGTAAGTTCCATTTATTTTTCTATTTTTTATTTATTTATTCAGAAGTTGTTTACAAAAAGAGCCAAGATCGGCTCGTTGGTTAAAAACGGTTAATCCAGAGATTATTTAGTCTATTGTGGATGTGGCGGACTTCTGGGAGCTGTAAATAATCTGTTTTATTATTGATTGTTGTGATAAAAGAAAAAGCACGAAGAATCAGCACAAGATTTAGTTCTACTCAAAATACGTTTCTTTAAATATCAAAATACGCTTTTAAACTACATCAAAAATGGCTGATTTTCGAAAAGGGAAACTTGTTAAGACTAAAAAAGGAAAGCATACTAGGGTTAAACATGTAAAGTATACGACTGATGAAGAATCGAGTGAAATATTAGTTTCTAACCTCAGCCTTGATGAATCTGTTGAATCTGAAGAAGTAGAATCAAAGGAATTTCTCATCAAGGCCCCGTTTCCGGTGGCGATGTGGGATTTGGAACATTGTGATCCGAGGAAGTGTTCCGGACGTAAGCTGTTCCGGCATGGTTTGGTAAAGACCTTGAAACTTGGACAGAGGTTCAATGGTATCGTCCTCACGCCCGTTGGGCAGAGATGCGTGTCGCCTTGTGACCGAGATATTGTTTCAGGGAATGGTACCGCCGTTGTTGATTGCTCTTGGGCGAAACTAGAGGAGACCCCATTCTCCCAGATGAAGACACCAAACCCTCGCCTTCTGCCGTTCCTCGTGGCTGCGAACCCTATAAACTATGGCCGACCTTGCCAGCTGTCTTGTGTTGAAGCACTGGCTGCAACGTTTTATATCACTGGATTCAGAGATGAGGCTATGCTGTATTTAAGTAAATTCAAGTGGGGAAAATCGTTCGTTGAGTTGAACCAAGAACTATTAGATGGTTATGCTTCTTGTAAGAACAGTGCCGAAGTTATAGATTTCCAGAATGCTTATCTGGGACGTGAGCGAGAAAAGAAGAACAAACCAAACATTCCCGACTATCCTCCATCAACTTCATCTTCTGACGATAGCGATCAAAATACTTAAGTCAAAAGCTGCGGTGACACGATAAGCGTACACTCTGATCAAGCATACTCTTATGCTCACTCAGACACTATTCGAATTGTGTAAACACATGAGCCAAACCAATTCAGATGGCGTCATCTGAGCTATGTGGAGTCGAACCGTGCTCAACTTTGCGAGTCAGGTCGGAAACAAGTATAATTCCAAAATGGTGAGACGTGAAGCAGTGAAAGCTGGCGCTAAAAGGACTGAGCAGGAAAATTAGTAGATACCCTTAATTCTCTACATATGAGAATTCATTTACTGATCCATAGTTTCTTCTTCTCTTCATGCAAGCGATTTTGATAACTTTCTATTATTGATTCATCCAAACCTGATACTTGAAGTCAACAAACATTTCCATATCATTATGTGAAGTACCTTCATTATTGATAGAACAACAGTGCAATATTTTAGACAGGCACAACCATTTAGTCCTAGAGTCAATACCATAGCAAAGTAGGTCACTATGACTTTTTGTATCTTTTTAATACTTTTATTTTTATATCTAATGTATTATTCTAAAATACTATGCAAAAATCATGCAGAATGATAATAAATTACTACAAGAGTGTAGACTAATCATTGTCAGATAAAGATTAAATCCCACTGAGACTGGAGTCAGACTTTTACTTATCTTCCTTGGTTCAGTAACTGTCATCTCCAGTATTTACAACTATACAATCAACAACATTATCGGTGTATAACTTGAATAAGCTGTAAAACACGGTGCTAAAAAAAAAAAATATATATATGCTAAGTCATCCAATGTCCACATCCTATCTTCCTTGGTTACATGTTCTTTAAAAATCTTTTAAACCAATAGGCTAATTTTTATAAGCTTGAAAAAACTTGTTCGTTTAAATTTGGATAGGTCAGGGTCGCTATTGGTTCACTCCATATAAAATAAACCAATGCATTTAAATAAATTGTTGCTTGACATTTTAAAATACATTTCATATTTTTAATATATTGACACTTCTAAAAAGAACAAAAAATAAAAATGTTTATTTTACTATTTTTAGTTTTTCTGTGGTAGCCATTTTTCTTCGGCTTTACACAACATTTTGACCAAAATCTCAGTCTACTGAAATAATATCTTCGTTACTATTAGAACTTTCATATTCAAATGAGGATAATTCCTTTACATGAAATGGTCTACATTTTTTACAGTAATGTTATAGGCCTAGTTGTATCCCTTGTGCAAATCCACAAAATGGCCCTTACAAAATGTTTAATGATTTCGCACAAATTTGGGATTTCAAGCATACTTTTTTTTTAAGAATGGTAAGAGTCTCAGACTTCAGACTTTGTATGTTTATATGTATGTAGTTGGACCATTAATTCACCAATTTTTAAACCTGAGAGACTAGTCCTTTTTGTTTCCTATGGACCTACAAACATAGCCCAAACCTTAAAATGGTCACTTTTATCAGCCTAATATCTCAAAAGGCAGAGGTCCTAAAATTCTAATAATTTTATACAGCAATGTGGTCTTAGCCCTGTATCACACTAAGATGTTAGTGCAGTGCTGTTGGCATGTTTGGGGTCGGCCAACCAAGATACCAGCTTATGCTACGGTCTCTGCCTGAATGTTAAAGAGTTAATACTCATTGCTTGTAATTGGATTATCATTGTAAAAAGAAAGGGGGAAAAGGTGCGGATGTGATTGCATCCTTTTGTTGCATATTGTAGCACAAATGGTTTGTTACGTTATACAGTGATTTAAGAAAATACTAAGAAAAAATTGTCAACTATGTAAGAATGCCACTAATAGCTTTTGATGAGTTATTGGATATGTACAATTTTTCTGTTTCGAAATCGTCCATGCTGCAAGAAATAAACCACAACAATAACAAGACGGGAGAGAGACAACGCGGTACAAAAGCCATTGGGAGCGCTGTTGGAATCTGAATGTGAGATACCAGATCTCACTCTGTGTATTCTTATGGCAGCGCCGCCAGTATGGCATTGATGCCACTAGTTGCGTGTCTCGGCATTCGGACTGGCAGCAATGCCAAGTGTGCGATGCACCGTTGGTTTCTGTGTTTTGTAACGGGAAGTGCTGCCTTTACATCCTAGTGTGATATGGGCCTAAGGGGTAAACTTGCAGACTTAAGTAGTTTTAATGCTGTGCGCAAAATATGGAGAAAATATGACGATTTTTGTTTTTGAGCTTGTGGTTAAGGGTTGATTTTAAATCATCCTAAATAAGGAGATATTAAAAAAAAACAATAAGGCAACCAGCAAATTAAGTTTAACTAATTATGAGTGATAGGATGAAAAAGTCAATTTTATATTAGTGCATAGTATCTAAACAATTATACTAACATATTTTTACAATAACTTTGAACATTTTAATTTCCTCAACAGTTCTATAGATTTTCTAGTTTTCCTGAAATAAAAGCCATTATTGTAGAGAAATGTTATTACACATCTTTCAGTAATATTGTAACGGCCAGTCACTGTTGTCACTTCCATTGGAGTTAGTTTTTTGTAAAATATGGCTTTTTGGAACCCATACAATGTTGTGTGGAAATGACAATCGGGAAAGATGTTTGTGGCTCGTGTGGATGAAAAAGAATAAACAAGAATATCGTTGTTTTTCTCACTGATATCTTGAATGTTTCCAATCCACCATTTTGTTACATAAACACAAGCAACAGAGTCATTTTTCTCTGATGAAAATTAGTATTTGTGATTAATCTCACTTATACGTTTTCATATTCTGTTGATTGGGATATTTTAAAGCATCTTATTTGAGACGAATTGAGAGGAACTATTTTATGATAATCTCTACTATGCGGTACCTACTGTTTTGGCATTTACAAATTTTGCATAGTTTGACTACCTCAGCATTTGATACATAAATGTGTGCAGTGCCAGTAATTTTTTCAAAGAAAAATTTATACATATCCTGTGGTGTTAAAGTTAGGTCTCTATATGTTCTTCACAAACTATTTCTTGCTACTGCGTTTTTTTGTGGCACCACCTATTCCATCAGTAGCATTTTTGCCATGGGACGAAAGAAAGAAATCACATTCGGTATCAAGTCCAAAATCATCCAAATGTTTGCAAATATTAACATTTTTATTTTTATACTGCACCATCGCTGAAATAAATAATTTTCTTTATTAAATGTGCCGCTTATTTTTAACACCCGAAATTAGATGGGCCTGGAATGCATGGACTGCTGCTGCTGATCACTTATAGTATTAAAAAGACTTTTGCAACAGTTTGTTTCTCCTAATGTGTAGTAATAAATGAAGCTGGTGGGGGTTTTCCCTAAAATTGGTTTCCATTCTCCCTCTATGCAATTGCTGGTTCACTTCCCCTTGAGTTCAAACTTCCCAATTACTAACTCATTAGCGTAATTAGTAATTAAGCATATAACCTGAAAAGATAGTAAGATGCGGTGATAGGGTCAGTCGGGGTAAATGTGAATAGTTTTTACTGACTTTTTGTTTAGCCTTGTTTAAATAAAAAATAATGATAAATTTAAGTATGTTTAGGCATAAATAGAAT
Source organism: Timema shepardi (assembly GCA_902151425.1). NCBI lineage: Eukaryota > Metazoa > Arthropoda > Insecta > Phasmatodea > Timematidae > Timema > Timema shepardi. The sequence continues at coordinate 221 of CABFVX010008894.1, read as the reverse complement.
CAGTGAACCTTTTTGAAATAATTTATGACTATTTCAAAGTGAAAAAAATAATAATTGGGTTTGATATACTGTTCACATTTACCCCATATTTTGGGGTAAATGTGAACGCGTAATTTGGCCCCATATGATACATTTAAATCCTTCTTGCAGTAAAATGTTTACTGAGCTAACCACTTATTATTTTCTTAAAATCAAATTTATGTGTCACTGTTCACATTTAC
>CABFVX010008893.1:0-21219 GCA_902151425.1 Timema shepardi | reverse complement strand
CTCAAGTTGGGAGACTCGTTTGTTTCCAAGCAGCATTGTGTGAGATAAGTTAGGCTTTATAAAATAGTTTTAATTGCAACGTGAGTGATTCCCTCTCACCAAGATCTGATGGACACTTGATCGATGCATAACTTCATTTTACTCTTATTATGATTGTTTGCTTCGAGTATTGCCAACTCTGTGCTTTTAATTACACTGGGCCAATTGAATAGGAGCTGTCTCTCTTATGCATTAAGTAATGTGCCTAGTGGTCTAGTGGTTATTGGTTCTTGCTACGGACCCAGAGGTCCCGGGTTTGATTCCCAGCGCGTCCAGATTATCTGGGAAGCAGTGGGTCTGGAACGGGCTAGATTCAGCCTAGGGTGGATAAATAAGGAGCTATTTGAATAAAGTAGTAGTGGCTCCGGTATAGAAATCCGAGATTAATGGGTGAAGTCATCGTTGTGCTGACCACATGGCACTCTCTATCCGCAAGAGTTGGCACTAATTCACCAAACAGTTTGGTAGCCACTCGGTAGGTATAGCCTGAATGCGGGCTGACACCATAGAGTTACTTTTATTACATTTTGAGTGGATGGTAATCATTGTTATGGATAAATAAAAGACGAGAGAATATGGGAGTGGGGAAGAGGGGGGCTCATCAGCTGATATATAAGCTGCAGCACTGACTAAGTTTTTTTATGGTTATCTTGTACTCAAGTATGTTTGAAGGAACAGTAGAGCTTAGATACTCAACGGGGTTTGTGAGCTAAATGTGCTGGGACATAAAACTTTTACCCAACCTTAAAATGTCACACCAAATTCCTAATAACTTAACTATTTGTAGAGTCTAGCTGTTGGTTAAACTTGGCGATGTATTTTAAAATAATGTTTTGAATTGCTAGTCATATTACATATGGGTACCATCCATAAGTTCTTATCATTGCTATACAGAGCGCTAGATTTTTTACAATCCTTTTACTTGATTTAATTTAACGTGAGTATATGAAATTGTTTTGTAACCAAATTAGGGTAGACTATTCATATTGGTTCGCTTTATTGCGTATCTATGTTTATCCAAAAATTTCCGTTAAAAATAATAAAACAGGGTTTAGTGTTAATTTCATCAAATAATAAAGAATTGTTTTCAGATAATTAATATAAAACACACCGATGAAGCATGGCATAAACTTACTTGTGAATTTACTCTCATAAGGGGATTGATTTATATAACAAAATATAGCTTAACGAAACGTAAAACAATTTCATCCTAGTGATAAATCTCAATATCTATTTGGTCTCAGGACCCTTGAAAAGTAAAACTCACATTAAAATCGTCATATTCATATAAAGAATTGTTCATTGTTTTCAAAAGAGAAAAAAATATATAAGCTCACATCACTAATAGTAATAAAAATGATTATGGATACCATATGGTGAAGTGTGTTAACATTAATGTCGACGTTACTTTTTCTAACTGAAATATAGACTAGATCACGCGTTAAATTGACGAGCTCTTTCAAGTGATCGTTAGTACTAAAGGAACATCCAAAGATCAAGAATAGTTGTTGTTATCCCTTAAGCTTGTGTTAACCCCTTACGAATAAAATAATGGGACATTGTCAGACTGGATCGAAGTTTATTAGGTTCTTTCTTATTCTGGCACATATCTATAACTGAAAATGTATTTTATATATGTATATAGGAAATATGCATTATATTACATTAGTAATGGCTTAAGTTAAACAGATAAATCCTATAAGAGTTCATGTATAAGGACCTCTCCAAATAAGGGGAATAGGCCTACCAGGACAAGAGAAGACCTCATGTTTCATGCATGGCAGGTAGAATCTTGTCACTCATCATCCCTGTCACGCCTTATAACCCTTTAGACCTCCCCCCATCCCATCCGTGTCGCTACAACCAGACGTCATCCTGCACCCCTTCTCTCGTCCCCTTCTTCATCACGTCATACAAACAACCCCTCCTAAAAACCTTCACCACTCGACATGTTAAAACCTGTAAAAATTAATGGTGTACACCTAATATCTTTCTACCTAGGAATGCGGTGTAACCATTATAGTGAATTATCTTGCGCCAATAGACTTGAGGCATTTCAAACAAAACCTAGATTTTTTAGAACGAAAAGTAAAATCGACAACGAGCAGTTGATAAATCTCTCATTAAATTTGATGGAATAATCTTGACATCCTTCAACACTAAAGCTGTCTTTAAGGCTAAGGTATTGAGAGAAAACCCAGGTAAAAATATCTAGACGACGGTTGATACAAAATTTCTAATCATTTACAAATCATTTAGTTGAGTCCATTCCTAAGAAAATAAAAATAAATGGTACTGAACTCCGCACGGACTTTCTCGCTCTATTGTTTAAAAATTGAGATATGTACTCAAAACTCATAATATATGTGAAACGAAATAATATACACTAGCAAACCCAAGCATTAATTGCACCATTCTTATGTAAAACAATTTTTGAGTTCCGGTTTTAAACTTTATAATTTTATTTTTAAAGAATTAATATCCTCATTTGTATGTTTGGACCGATAAAAAAGATCAATATTGGGTCCTCAAGGGTCAACACTTCGTATTAAAATTTCGACTTCCGGTTAGAATTTTCGACATTCAATTAGGTGTTGCACATCTTCATTTCATCGCATTGGTATTAAATTCCTCATTTATAATCATTTAGACCAATGACATATGTAAATATTGACTATTGAGTCTAAAATGGAGATGTATCATTGTTGTACAAACATTTCTCCTAGACGGTTTAAGGAAAAATAACATAAACTTTTGAGAGGCTTACTTATATTAAATTACTCTATAGAATTGGAGAATTATTGCGTTAAAATTTAAGTAGTATCTCTTTACGACTAAAAATTACAAAATTGTATTCATATATTTGCTAATGTCTCAGACACCGTTGGTTTTATAAAAATATTTTTCATAAAAAAGTTTTTTTATTTTTAATAGTACTACAATTTTGCAGCGATAAGTTGTTTAGTATCTCAAATAGTTGCGGAGATACGGAAATTTCAGCTTCTCTAAAGTACCCTAAAAGTCATTTGGAAAATGAAAATATCCAGTTTATTTATAATCTTATTCAAATCCTAGATACGAATTTTAATCAAACTCGTTAGAGCTGATTTTGAAAAAATAGCATTGCAAAACCACTTTTTAGGATTCGGGGGGTTATGAGACGTCGACGTCCATCAACATTCCAGGTTAGATATTTTACGGTCGCAATACTTTACCTTTAGTGCTCGAAAAGTTAAGATATATATGCGTATATCTTGAAAGTTATTAATATTTATAAAAATATGATTCGAATAAAATATATGTATTATAAATAGATCTACATATTTGTAACGATATGTAATTTCATATCTCAAAGAATTATGGAGATATAAAAAAAATGATAATTTACACATCATACCGGAGCCCTTACATTAATTTCTCGAAATATTGAGAGTAGCCATTTTGTTTGGAATATAAATAAATGTTTCTAAATGAAATTTAATCAAAATCGTTAGAGCCGATTTTGAGAAAACCGATTTTTTCTCTTTTTGTAATTCAGGGTTTAGGGTTAGATATCCAATTCCAAAAATCCCTCGGGGCAACCCTATGAAAACCTTAGATAACAAGTTTTAGCCTGATCGGTAAAATAGTTTAGGCTCTAGTTGGAGTTACAGACATACGGACGGACAGACGAAAATTCAAAAAAAAACTTTTTCGGATTGGGGGGAGTGGGGGGCCATGAAACGTTAAGATTCATCAAAATCTCGAGTTCGATTTTTTGACAATCACAAAACTTTCTCTACCTGTAAGAGTGCGAGAGATTAAAAATGATCATGTAGATTTTACCAACTTTTTTTGAGTTAACTCAACACTACAACACATAACGCTAATATCACTACAATTAGTAGTGCAATTTTCCTTCTTTTACTACCTCATCTGTTTCTCACCTAGCTTCTCAACCCACAATGCTAAATTAAACATTCCTCACTTCCTCATCATATTTTCCCTCTTCATCATCGTCCAATATCATAAGGTTTTTCCATTATCATTCCAGGCAAATTCAGGCCCACTTAATACACATTAATCTACATCATTCAGGCATTTAAACATACCAACCAAACTCACAATGTTAAATGCCCCTCTCCAAATCCTTCAACTTCCAACCACCCTTCCTCCCCTCAAAATTCTGACACAACCCCACCATCTCCCTACCTTTAACCCCATCATACTCAGAATCCAAAATGTTATACTGCCATCTCCAACTTCACTTTATTATTTTACCCCTCACCCCACTACATCTAGAACCCATGGCGTTTAGTTACTATCTCCAACTCCACCTCCAAACCCTCCTCTCCCTAACATGGGTCCTACGACTAGAAATTTACCTGACATGATGTGACCCACAGCTTAACAATGTCCTGATGCTAGAGAGCTCGATCTACAAACGTTGAATTACCTTCTCCACTATACTCTTCCAATATCATACTACGTGAATTCATACCGTTAAATTACCCACTACAACGCCAATCCCTGCCCTCCCCTAAACAAACCCTTCTCCCTTCTCTTTTCTCCAAAACCGTCACCACTCCATCGCCATATCATTTACCGAAAAGAATAATATGGTGGGACCTATTGTGTAATATAAATTATGTTACAGAAAAAGGAGGTATATTGAAAAAAAAACCTTCCTCTCACTATCCTCTTCCTTTATATTTTCCTTCCTACGCAACTTTACCTCACCTTATCAGAGAAAGAAGCCTCTACATGCCTTGAAACAAGCTCAGACAGGTATGAAAACCTCCTGATGACGTCACGAATGTGTTTACAAAGGATACACATCTAGACAGGCTCCAGTCAGACTTCGAAAAACAGTTATTCCTCTCTCTCTCAAGCGAACCTTCTTGCCATCCTCTACCTTCTTCTCTAAAGCTCTATATTTTACTATCCTAAATTTATAATAGGTATGAAACATGCATATAATACTTCATTTATCACGCTGTACATGATATTTAAACATCATTTAATCAAAAAACTTCGATCGAGTTCAATCGACTTCGAATATACTTAAACATACATTAAAGATACTTCAAAAATAGTTCTAAAAGACTTCAAACAGACGTCGACAGATTTTAAAAAAAATCAATTAATCATCCCATACTCCATACTTGATAAAGGTCTTGCCTTGTATTAATTAGTTACACATTTGATTAAAATAGAGTCATGCATTATATTTAATAATCCTTCATTGGTTATAGACGTGCTTTATATTAGACATTAAGACGTCAACCCTTTAAAAATAGTTAGCTCAAATCATAATTTAATTTAAACATGTTTCAATCGTGGTGACGTGAAGCGTCTCTTATGATTAGTGAAGTGGTGCATCGGTTAACGCGTGATATGGTTCGACTGCTACAATATTGAAAGGCTGCTTACACAACCCGTGTAGTGGATAAACAACAGGTGGCCGTAATATTTAAACAAATATCACATTCATGGCTAAGTCAATATTAAATAATTGTATTGTAGACATAAAGTAGATAGACTATACTTCAATCTTTTAACAATTTCAAACCAATAGGATTTATGAATAAGGCCTGGAAGTGAGCTAGGATAACGTGTGCATATTCAGTGAAAACGGGCCTTAATAAAAGATTATTATGATTGCAAGTACAAACATCCAAATGTGAATATCTGGAAAAAAATCAAGAATTGAGTCAAATTAAGGTTTACTTTGATTCTTAGATTATACAAAAAATATTAGTAGGAAACGCTACTAAATCAAATAAGAATTGAGTCAAATCAAGGTAATTTTTTACTCTTTAGTTATTAAAAACTATAATAGGTAACGTTGGTTTGCCCATTCGAGTTCTAACTGTTGAAGGGTTAAAATCTAACGTTTCAGTCTTAGAATATCTTTTAGATATGTCGTGTTAGGAAACTTATTTATATAGATACGAGCTAGATATTCATTATGTGCACTATCACAACATGGCTTAAACAATTAGTTTGTGCAACATATTGTGAAAAGTTTGGTAGGAAATATAATATGGATTCTCAAGAAATATCTACTAAAGACCAAAATCTTTTGATAAGGCAAGCAACAAACGTTTAACGATACCAAGATATTAAGAAGAATGTTTTACTGAGGGAGCTGTTTATTTAGTCTGGTCATTATTTTAAAAACAACTTACAAATACTCTTGTTCAAAAATATATCAAAATTTAATCTAAAGTTTATAAAACAATGAATTATTTGCAATCTCGAAACATTTATTAAGGTAAATAATGCACTGAAGGTCAACATGTTACTTGAATGAAAATTTGAAAAGGATGATGCTGCTAGCCATTCCTTCAAGACTAGCAGCAAAATAGTTTTTAAGGACACTGTCTTAGACGAGTTTCTAGTTCAGACTATTAAAAAGTTTGAAACCAAGAAATCTGAGTCTTAACTAGATGGTTCAGGATATAAATTGCATTCAGTTGATGGCTTGTTATTGCACATACATAACTATGAGAGGGAGTAAATTTGTTATATTGCCTTTTAGAATAAGTGTGAAAAAGCCTACATTAACGTTCAGAACGGCTATGACTATTTCTTCATGTATGCTATTATATCAAAATATATAAAAGTTAGTACAACTCGTCCTTCTCAATAAAACAAGCTCTAAACCACAAATTTGATTGCATCTCTTTTCCGACACCTCTAAGTGAAGTCAACATTTTGAACAAATTAAGAAAATTACCGTCATTGTTTTCTAGCTTGTTGAGAAAAACAATGTGTTTCCATTAGCGGTAGTCGATTGTGAGAAACCAGAATATCATCTCTTGTTACGGATGAATGCTGAGTGTGGCAATTTCCATTATTGCTATACAACCAACTTTCAGCGTCTAGTACGTGGTTTATTGAATAAGTATGAAAATAAAATTTCAATTTATAAATGGTATTTTACCCACTTTGATAGCCAAGATAGTCAAAAAAGTGAGAAAGAACATACATCTTTTTTGTAATTTAAACAAGCCTGCAAAAATAATTTTACCTGAAATAAAGGACGGAAAAATACGGTACATTTAAAATATATTCAACACCAACTATTATAGAATTTTGTAATTTATGTGGATTTTGAAACTTTGTTACCCAGTATCCAAGGTTGTAAACAGGATCCGTTCACATCTATATCAACGTCAAATTCCAATGAGCTGTTGTTGTTATGTTAAGGCGGCTGAGAATATCCCTAAGGATGTCATTTATAATACATCATCAGAGCAGTACGTTTACAGAGGACCAGATGTCGCATTAAATCTTAATACTACTTAAAAGAGGTTGCTGAAAATATAGAAAAGATTTATAGCATCAACAAGCCAATGAAAACAGTAACAGATGAGCAGGCGAATTCAAGGATTTATGCCAAACCTGGTTGTTATTTATTTGAGAGACCTTTTGGATATGCTGATGCAAAGGGTTTTAGATCACCATCTCTTGACATGTGAACTATGTTGAATAGCTCGTGCTTCATGTAACTTTGTGATTAAAACTTCTAAATTAATTTCAGGTTTTTTACATAACTTGAGTGGATACGACTCTCTTTTTATAGTTAAAGAACTTGACTATGATAACAAAATAAAACAACGGTGAAGAAAAATATTTTTTAACCAAATATTTGGAGAATATCAAAATGCGGTTTATTGACACATACGAGTTCATGAATGTGAGTTAAGCTCAGAAAGCAAATAAATTGTTTGGAGATTAGTATGAAGATACATCAAAACATTTTCAAGAAGATAAGTTGGATTTAGTCGTGAAACAAAGAATTTTCCCATATGACTTGGTAGATAGTTCTATACAGCTTGAAGTTGAGAGACTACCAAACAAAGATTCACATTACAATATTACAACCAGGAATAAAAACATTCTGAGAATTTTTAGAGATACTTCAAAATTAATAATCTTGAAGAGTACAGCGATATGTATTTGAAAGTTGATGTCCTTTTTTTGGATGATATTTTTTTAGAATTTCCGTAAATTATGTTTGGACATATATAAGTTGGAACCAGTATGGTACTTTACTTTTCCTGGACATGTTTATAGTTAGTCTTTAAAACATACTGATATAAATTTGTATCTGATAACCGATTACGACATGTATCTAATTCTTGCAAATTCTGTTCGAGAAGGTATCAGCCAAGTAGCGTGTAAACACAGCAAAGCGAACAAGTACTTATTGGTTTATGATATTGATCATAAAAGCACCGATATACAATATATTGGTTCAAATAATGTATATGGCTGGGCAATGACTCGATCTTTGCCATCAGGTGGATTCGAATTGGTTGACCCAAGTGGTTTTATTATTGAAAGTGTCAATTATAATGGAACTGTTTGCTACTGAGTTGAAATTAGCATTTACTATCCTCAATCCTTATGTTACACTAATGAATGTTTACCGTTGCTACCCATAAACCAGATCCCAGCACACTCAAATTATTCAAAGATTGATGAAATCACTTGAAGACAAGGCAAATTAACATTCTTCATAGTGTTAAGTTGAAAGAAGCTATCGAACTAGAGTTGCGGGCTAAAACAATTCATCTTGATTTAAAAATGAATCAATCTCCTAGGCTACGGTCCTATATTAACTTCAAAACTGAGAATAGAGAATAACTTTTACAAATTAATGAGCAATAGTATTTTTGGTAAATTCATGTAAGATGTTCGTAAGAAAATGGATAAGGAACTGGTAAAAAATGAAAAAAATATTTAAAAAAGTTCATTTTCAAGCGTAATTTTAAAGATCATACTATTTTCAAAGAAAACATAGCTGTTGTACATTTAAATAAAGATAAGATTTGTTTTAGTAAGCCTCTTTAAATTGGCATGACTATCTTGAATTTGTCAAATACACTCTTGAATGGCTTTCATTATTTAACTATTCAACTCATGTATCATGAAAGAGAAAAGATTTGTATATGGATACAGATTAATTTATTTAAGAAATCCAAACAAAAGATTTTTATCATGACTTTCTAAGCTCACTGTAACACTATGACACATGTGAATATCTGAAAGATCACCTTTGCTGTTGGTTATAGACTACTATCTCATGGATAAAGAAATGAAAAGATATCAAGATAATACCAAGTACGTCCTTAGATAGTTTCCACAGGTTGTTGGTGGCGAACATAAAGGGATGGAAATGTAGGAGATAGGACTTAAGACAAGAAAGAAGAATAAGGGTGTGGAGGCTAGAAGTGAAGAGAAAAGAGAGCCATACGTAAGAAGGTTAAGAAGCCTAATGCCCAAGATGTGTTGCAAAGTGTAGAAGTGGAAGAAAACGAATTTAAGAAAAAATTTGTTGCAGCCGCAGAAAAGGTGTGTGGGAGGAAAAGTGATATGAGAAAATGGAAGGACTCACCCTGGTGGAACGACAGGGCAATGAAAGAAATGGAGGGTTATAATAAATCCTTCAGAAGGCATTTTAAGCATATAAATTAGTAAATAGATGAAGAATATAAGGAGGAGAAGAAGAAAAGAGTGAAGCGAGAGGTACGGTATGCCTGGAATGATTGAATCCAAAAATAGACAGAAATGCTTTAACTTGACGTGGAAGGAAGTAAGAAGGTGTTATATACCCAGATAAGGAACAGGCGAGAGAAAGGAAAAGAAGGTATAATGAGGGTGAAAGAAGGAAGAACGTTGAAGACAAGGGAGGAGGAAAAAGAACTATGGGTGAACAATTTTGAGATGTTCAACCAAGAAGAGGACGGGGATGATGGTGAAACAAAGGAGAAGGTAAAAATAGCAGAATATAAGTAAAGAGGTTCCACATGGAAAGAGGTGGAAGACAGATTAAAGATGATGATACAAGGAAAGCATTGGATGGAGACAAAATGAGTGTGAAAATGATAAGAGTTGCAGGAGAATCAGGTAGACATTTGTTATACACGGTGCTGAGAGTGATTTGGAAGGAAAACAAGTTACCGGAAGATTGGAAGAAAGGAGTTATAATACCTATTTTCAAGAAAGTAAACAGGAAGAGGTGTACACATTATAAGGATATAAAGCTCTTATGCAATTTTACAAAAATATATGAGGAAATACTGGAAAAGTAAATAAGAAATCAAATTAAGAGAAGTTGGGGAGGATTAACAACATATATTTAGATAAAAGATGTATACAATATACTTTATATACGTCATACGACAGTTTATTGAAGGGAGGTATTAATTTGAGAAAGATTCGGCAATGGTATTTATGGACGTAGAGAAGGCGTTGATAAAAATGAAGTTTGGAAAGTGATGGAGACGGCCGAAGTGGAAAGAGGATTTGTAATGAGAGTTAAAAGGATTTGTGAGGATAACAGGAGTTGTTTTAATATGCAAATTGAAAGGATGGAGTGCTCCCAAATCTAAAAGGGAGTGAAACAAGTAAGTGCCATACCCCCACTACTATTTTTAATGTTAATAGAAATGGCCACGAATAAAGTGGCAGGATAACTTGGAGAGAAAAGAATTAAAGCCATGATGTTTGCTTATGACTTTATGGTATAGGAAGAGAAGAAAAGGAGGTATAGGAAAAGATACAGGAATGGAACGAGGAAGTGAAAAGTTTTGAAGGAAATTTAGTAAAACGTAAAATATCTTGGAAGCGTGATTGAGATGAAGTTGGAAGTAGATAGGATGTAATGCGAAGAGAATATGATGACAGAGTTGTACTATAAGTGTGTAAGAGACTTGGTATGGAGGATAAAAGTTTCCTTGAAATGCACGGAAGTGTCGTACAGGCCGTACTTTGCACCCATTGTCATATATGGAACAGAAACATGGACATTAAATGTGAGAAAGACTAGGAAAGTGAAGGAATTGAGAATAAAGTTTGTGAGGAGCATGTTACCTGCCACGAGGAGAAATAATATTAAGAATTATACTATCCAGTAAAGAGTGGGGGCACAGGGAGTACATTGTATAATAGCGGAAGCAAGACTGAGAGGGTATGGGCATGTAATGAGGATGGCTAAGAAAAGAATGCCAAATAAAATTATGGGAATGAAGTATAGTTGAAAAAGACAGCAAGGGAGACAAGAAAGTGATGGGAGGAGCAGATAACAGAAAGTGTGCAATTGAGAAGAGAAGAATGGAAGAATTTAAAGGAGGAAGAGTGGTTTAAGGATAGAGGAATATGGAGGCAGTTTATTAAACTGACACGGCCACAGGCTGGACAGAGTTGATGGTTATGCTTAACCAAGAACATGCTTATGTGTATAGAACAGCCTTAAACTTAACTTCTTTAGCTTTGTGTTTAGTAAACATTTAGTTAGAATAGTCTAGTTTTTTTAGATAATATTTACCTGATTGAATATTCTGCCAGGCAATTTTGATGTATGTGTCTCGGTCTGGTCTAGTGTGCTCGTGCCAAAAGCCCAAAGCATGCAGGAACTCGTGTTGGATAGTACCAGGTTTTATCAGGCAAGCAGGAGCCGTCAGTTGGACATCTTGGGGAGTGTGCTGATACCCGACCAAGGAAGCACATCTAAATATATAATTTGGATATTTTACAAATTAAAACTTTCACGTCAAAAAAAATAGTGATTAGACATATGGCCTATAGTTTATTTTATATATAATACAGTCACACACATATGTAATACATCTGGCTTAAACTTATTAAGGAAGCAATAAGAATCCCAAGGTAATTCTGAAAAATTAAAAGTCTTACATTTGGAATAGAAGTGTTTTTTAAATATTCCAAACTAGTTATTAAATTAAAACAAATTCATTAACAAATATTTATAATGATACTATCTGATACTAAAGAAATGTGTTTTTCACAAAAAATTTATAAAAGGCCAACACCTTTTCATTTTGATACGTGGAGGAGGCAAGGAGGTGGGATTATAATTTGACACATGGAAAAATTATTTATATTAAATAAAATTAAGCAAGATGTTTGAAAATGGAGATAACTTCAAAAAAAATAGCAAAAAAAAATTATAAAAGATTTTAATTTTTATAACTAATATACATATAAATATTTAAAACAAAATAAAATGTATTAGTGAAATTAAAAAACTTGAATTTTATTTCCGGTTTACAAAATATTTTTATTTTGGCCCCTGGATGGAGTAGATTTACTTCCAGATTTGACCAAAAATTTAGTTTTCTCACTTCGAAAATTTAGAAATAAGCGTGAACTGTTTGTAAGTGAAATTATAAATGCTTCCCCTTTCTTTCATGCAGGTTAGATTATATTAATGAGTGGTAAATATAACCAAAATTGCATTTATTTATAAATTAAAAACCCCGATACTCCCGACTATATTTACATTTTTTAAACATATTATCATGGGCAGCAAAGTCGAAAGCAAGATATCTACGTAAACGCAAAAAATATATCGCTAAAAGTCCGAAAAAGACGATTGACAGCTTTTTCAACCCCATCTATCTTCAAGTTCTACTTTTTCAACAAATCCAGGACTTTCAAGCTTACATCAAATAAATATTAATTTTAAATCGTAATATGGTTTTGTAAATAATATAGGCCAACCGTATAGATAAATAAAAATACCATAATTGTTCTAGGTTATATGTAAACTCCATTTACCCTTAAATAATTACCTTGCATTATTCCACTGTGGCGTAGCTCATAAGTTATAACATAGGATCATAATGTAGTCCGTCAAGGTAAGACTGTTGCCAGTCAGGGTAAATGGAGTGTACAATATGCGATTTTTTTTAAAATTCCCTTTTAATTAATCTGTTGTTTTCATTTATTTATTTATTCTTCAAGCTCAAGCTCCTCAATAATATTTCTAAATACACGGTGTGTTTAAACAATTGTCCATTTGAAATTCACAAATTCTAAAACGAAATGTATGACAGTGTTGAATTTAAAATGTTTGCTTACTAAATTATCAATGTGGATGATACAATGAATAAAGATATATTCAGGATAGTCGAGATAATGTGTCGATTCCCCGACTACAAGGGCGGCTTAAGGGCGTGTGGACCAGGTGGCTGCCCAGGGTGCCAAACAAAGCTAACACTAACATACTGGACGTGATATGAAAATAATCCCCAAACCCAACAGACCCTCACCTAACGTAGCCTGAATGTAATAGTGGAGCTGCTACGCATAACAATCGTTCACTTTTGATAATAAAATGAATTTTGACCTATTAATATAATTTTGTGGTGAGTTTAATAGAATATAGTGCCACTCTCAAAAGGTTATTTTACATTCGCCATCTTTAAAAAATAACGCCCTAAGACTTTTTTTAAAATTATAACGTAAACCGTTCACATCGTCAAAGTGTTTGTTAAACTTATAATACAAAATATAGCAGTACATTGTCTACAAAACAGAATATTATAATTTTATTTGTATTCCTAAATGTTTTTGTAAAATCTCGAAGTGACATGTTTAGTGTATGGTAACCATTTGTGGGGTTTCCCTTCTGATTATTTTCATATCACGCCTAGGCTACCTTAAGTTTGAAGCTGTAAGGTTTGGGGATGATTTTCATATATTCCTAGAGTCCAATCACTATTGGAAATGTGGTAGCTGACAGCTAGTAGAAGATTTAAAAAAACGGTAAAAAGATAACAAAATTAATAATAAATTGTTTGGTGATTGGACTATATTATTCACCGGTTACATAGGTGTAGAGATATGAGACAAAAAATAAATCCAGGAAATTGTTCCTATATTTTTTCCAGAAAATTTTCTAAAACGGAAAATTCTCAACTATTATTTCTGTAAAATGATTTGAACTGAATGATTGGTAGTAATGTAATCGAGATATAGCTATCCCAAATGTCAACGTTTATGCTCAAGATTAATTTCTCCTAAGGGTGTTAACACCAGAAACATCATCAAACGAGTTCCAATAACAGCTATTAGTCACTACACACATATATCGGCTACAGCACTTGGTGGCTGAACGTGTCATTCAGGCTGGGGTTCCCCTCCCCATCTCTTTACTAGTTGCTTACCGAGACTTTACTTTATCATTATTTAGTTAGTTAAAATAATTATAAGTTTTTCGCGAGATGTGTCTCCCTTCCTATCCTCCGTGCTTCCTATCCCCCTCTCCTCAACTACCCTGCCCCCTCCCCTTTCTTATAACCCACTATTCTCTCAACACATTATATTTGAAGCATAATAGACGCTAGGTGCCCCCTCTACAAGTAAACTCCTCCTCCGCAAGCCGCCACTGCAGAAAATTTTCCGATCCAAAATTTCCCGGAAAATGTTAATCTTTACGTAGGGGACGCCAAAATGCAATCCCTCCCCGGCGCGAAATTTAACTCGTGCCCTCACTGCTCAGATAGGCCAGTTTTTTGGTCTACCATAGCTGGTGCTCCATCTATTGCAATGATAACAAGTTAATGATGTGGTAGTTGAGCATTTAGTAAAGATTTGTTGAGTGGATGTTTTTATTTAAATACCTTTCATGGTTTCCTTTATGCTTATCAGGTGTATATATATATGTAACATGGTTAAACATGTATATATATATATATATATATAGAGAGAGAGAGAGAGAGAGAGAGAGAGAGAGCTATCTGGGGAATGTCTTGGATTTATGTAGATTCATTCAATGATAAGCTGAAACCAATGCAGCTTTTCAAATCACTCTGAAGTGAAAATACGACTTTAGAACTAATTTCAAATATTAGTTTTTCAGTAGCGCAGCGTTATACTCGAATTTGTCATATTTCCTGTTTGAATATTGAGTTCCCTGGAGCGAGAATTGCCATCAAATCACTAATATGAACGGAATGTAGTTTGCTTCAAGAAATATGCAACGCTATGACAAAACTATGATATATGGTATTCAGAATGAACGTGGAGAGATGATCTGGGAATAAAACGGTGTAAGGGAGTGACGGAGAAAGTATTTTGAGCACTTGTGTGGTGAAAATATGGAGAAAGCAGAAAATAGGGAAAATATTTTAAGGAGTGAAATAAATAACTAGGTTGAGCTATTTAAAGCCATAAAAATGTTAAAGAATGGCGAAGCTGCAGCCGTGGATGTGATCTCAGGTGAAGGGCACGGTATTACTTGCCAGATTGTGTGTGTTGTTCGATATGTGTGCTGGGATTGCGAACGTTCCTGAAGACTGTTAGACTGTCGTCATTGTTCTTTTGTATAAAGGCAAAGGCAGTAATAGTGAATGTAAGAATTATAGGGTAATTAGTTTGTTGAGTATTCCAGGCAAAGTTTTTGGGAGAGTTTTAATAGAGATAGCGTGAAAGAACTGCGGGCAAGATTTAGGGTGAGCAATATGGTTTCATCCTAGGTAGGGGTTGAATGGACCAGATAATTGCATTGCGATAAGTGATTGAGAAATGTATGGCAGTATTAAATAAAGTTTATTGTGCATTTGTTGATCTGGAGAAAGCTTATGATCGGGTGAATAAAAGTATGCTATGGAATGTTCTTAGAGAGTATGGTGTAGATGCATGGTTAGTAAATGCAATTATGTTGGTGTATGATGGAAGTAAAGCGTGCGTTTGGGTGGATAGAGCTTTGAACGAATGGTTTGACATTGATCAGGGTGTTAAACAAGTTTGTGTTATGTGTGCTTGGTTGTTTAATGTTTTCATGGATAAGTGTACGAGGGGTGATTTTAAGGAAGCGGTTGGTGTACAATTTGGCAATGTGAATGTGAGATTGCTGTCATATGATGATGATGCTGTATTAATGGCTGAAAAGAAAAATGACTTGCTGAATGCATTAAATCGTTTGAGTGTGGGGACAGACAAAATGGATCTTCGTATAAATGTCTCCAAAACTAAGGTACTGGTTTTTGATATGGACGGATTAGGAAGTGATTGCCAACTTAGTATGGATCTAAACTGTTAGAACAAGTGAATGATTTTGTGTATCTATAGGCAGAATGTTATGTAATAATGGAAGGATAGATAGTGAAATCGACAGATGATTGATTGCATCTCGGAGAGTAGTTGGATGTATGTGGACTATTGCAAAGAATGAGCTAGTATCAAAAGAGGCTAAGATGGCAGTGTATAAAAGTTTGTTAGCACCAACGTTGTTTTACGGATGTGAAGCGTGTGTTTGTCAGGAGAAACATAAAAGTATGGGGAGTGTGGTTTTAAGGAGATATCTAATAAATTTATGTGGAAAAACTCGTATGGACAGTCAGTAATTAATCGGTGCTGAAAGAGTGTGGTTTGAAAGGGAATCCAACAGGTCATTGTGAAAGAATTGTCCTATGATGGTTGGGGCATATTGAGAGGATGAGTATAGCTCGAGTCATGAAACAAATATACGAGGATAAAATGTATGGATCAAAAGGAAGGTGTAGGCCATGTAGGACGTGGATAAAATTGTTGTAGATGATTATCTGGAAAAGAGAAACATTAAGAGTTTTAAGATTAAAAGAGTATGTATTACTCGGTGTATGGATGTTGTTGAAGTAAAGGTTGTATGCAAGGATCGTAAAGTGTGGAGAAAGTTAGTGAGGATGGATTAAATACGAAGTTTTTTTTTAGCTATATTCACATTTTCTTGCCTACCCCGTAAGGGAGTAGCGTTATTAGGTAATGAACTGTACATATGTAATGTAACAAAAATACCTCGAGTAGACAAATCACTTTGATTACAAAGTATAAATAGGCTGGTTTGTTGAGTGACTAAATTAGATCTCAATAGTGTTATATATAATTTTTTTCAGTTCTGATTCAGGAAGAAATTTAGATACACATTTTTTATAGTTAGATTTATGGTTACAATTTAAACTACTGGCTTTAAATTTGTGGATGGCCGTATGACAGATAAAGCAAAGACCCTTTTAACCCTTGACAGTAAAAGCAAAATCTTCCTCCCATTGTTGATTAAACACTCTCTTTTCTTGTTCGTATTTCCATATAATACTCTTTAGTCATTTTAAAAAGGGATTTCAAACTTTAACTAAAAATAATCTAAAGTTTTTTATTAATCACAAAAGTGTTTATCTACATTTTACTGCACTATGTTCCGCTACCACCACACTAGTTAGCATGTGTGTATGAAGAGTGGTAACACCCAGTCCAGTTGCTTCATCCGTACTTGTTTTCTTCGTAATCCATTGATAACATCTCCTCGACATTTTATACTGTAAGTAGCTGTACCGATATTTATCAAAATATTTCTTTATTCTCTTTAGCGCTTAATTTAAGGAGGGTTGTTTAAAATAAGATTAATCTTTGTTCTGAAATAATAAACAGATTCAACTTGGAGACAAAATTGCTCATGGGGCTTTATCAAAAACTATGTTTACAATGTATACCAATAAGCGCGAAGGGGTTTAAAAGGTTAATATAAAACTTTAGAAATCAGGATATTGGGGTAAACTGCTGATTAAACAAGATTGAAAACGCACTTGGAATATTCGAGGTTATGATTATTAAAAATAAAACGACACACACATTGATAGAATTAAATTAACTACAACTAAACAAGTCACTGAATTAAATAAGAGTAATAATTAAGTCTGTAAAATAATAAGAGAATAAGAACGCATGATATGGAATTAAATAAGGTTTACGATATTTTCCATAAATATTAAACAGATACTGAATATGCTAAGATAGATGACAGCTTTATGTATGGATCTACTTATTTTAACCAAAATACTAATTTTATATAACTTTGAGATACACTGCTTTATCAAATATTACAAGAATACAAGCAAAATCTCACTAAAATATGGTTTTCATTTAACTTACTCATGTGGAGTAAGTAATAATGTTTATCTATATGAAATTGTTTGATTTATTTTCTGTAGAATATTCTATATTTTAACTATGATTAGTATAAAAATACTGATAGGCCAAATATGTATAAAGAGCAATGTTAATGCATGTAGTGTCTACTTCAAGTATTGAGTACTAAAATATTCAAGGTTAGATATTCTTATGTTGGTGTTTTATATGGGGTGAAAGCGAACAAATCGTACACATGTCTGTAGGGTACCAACCTTCAGTTCAGTAAATATATATCATCCAGTTAGGATCAGTCCGTTAGTACATTTTTGCCTAATTACAGTTTCGGTGTTTTTAAAATTAGTTTAGTTGCAAAACAATACATTGGATTGAAATTAAATATGTTAGTCAATTTCCTGGCAGATCAAATTGAAAAGATTTACATGGTCTGTGACAGCACTCCCCAATTATTTTTGATGGAGGTCCGTTTTAAAAACTCGACATACTTCCGAGGTCTTGCAAAACTTCAACAGTGACTCAAGTTCAAACCCTATGGGACTATACTAATTCCAAAACGTGATTTTCTATCCTTTTATTTAGCTTACTTATTTAATATCGCTGGCCTTCCATGTTTACTACGTCCCCACGGCCTACGAAATCATTTCCTGTAGCTCTTTGTGCGAATATATGTGCTAAGGCTGTAACTTGTAATGGTACAACATTTTTGGTAAGAAGCTTGCACCAACTGCAAACTCTCTTGCTAACTGTCTGTTACTCGCATGTGGATTTTCCGTTTCAAATTCAAGTTAACAGTAGCAGCATTATTGTCAGTTCAAGCCAAATAATTTTTTCGTCTTTCCCACAGTTCTAAAACAAAATAATCTTTGTTCCAAACTATACGTGCGATTTATGACAGCGACAAGAGCGAGCACAAGTTAGTACATCTATGTAATGTTTCCTGTTTTTACCCAGAGGTGACCTGGTGGTCTAGGGGTACTTCTATGCTGGCGGCCAGGGTTCAATCCTCGGTCCCGGCAAAGATTTATCTGATTACCAAACCCTTCCTTCACCTCTGACAAGACATCTTGTGAATGTGGGGAATGTCAGGCCTCCACCGTGGTTCGGATCCCACGTTAAACTGTAGGTCCTCCAGTTCATCTCGCAATCACCCTACCATTACACATTAGCGTAAGTGCGTATAACCCGAACGGGTAGTAAGACGCAGTGCTAATAATAATAATTTTACCCAGTGCCAAGAGCATGTCAAGCTGTACTTGGAACTAGCNCCACGTTAAACTGTAGGTCCTCCAGTTCATCTCGCAATCACCCTACCATTACACATTAGCGTAAGTGCGTATAACCCGAACGGGTAGTAAGACGCAGTGCTAATAATAATAATTTTACCCAGTGCCAAGAGCATGTCAAGCTGTACTTGGAACTAGCTCATTCCTTCAAGGTTTGATCACAATTCACCATCACTAAAGATTACTACACAAAACCACGTGTTCTTGGAGTAACCTTTCGAAACAAGAAATGGCCGAACTGTAGCAGTTTAGAAGAAGAGGATACCCACCAGAACATGTTTACAATTATTTGTGATCACACTGCTTGTATAATGCTTATGAACACGACATTAAAGATAGTTTTCATCAACTTATTAAAGTTTTTCCTTGATACTTACATATTATATTTTTGATTTTAAGGGACCTCGAACAATCTTGTATTGTCTAAAACCACTCATAATACGGTGTAAGAATAAATATATAAGTTAGTTCTAAAACAAAGTTAAATAAATGGCGGGGATCTTGAATTGAACTAGGTGTGTACACAAATAACGTAGTTTACGCCATTACGTGATGTCCCCACCGATTCCAAACAATATGTAATAGAAAAAATACTTATATATATATATATATATATAAACATTACCTTTTGAGATATAAATTTGTAGCATTTACTGTACCTGACGCTGTATAATTAATTTGCATAGTATTTTTACATTAATTTTGGAATTGATTTGGAGATTTTACTATACTATTTTAATCAAAATATATTTAACTCATGGGTATCTCCGATTTATTTGATATGTATTCTGGATTACTAAATTACTAATAAGAAAAATTAGATATTTATTAAGTTTATAATAGAATTTCAGTATACGCTTTAACACATTTCCAAACAATTAGCTGATTTATAGTTTTTCACCATTTCTAAATAGACTAGAGTGCCGACGATAGGATATTTTCCCACTCTCTCTTTCACTTTCTTTATCCCCATGCAAGTGCAGTTACACTTTCTCTAAATTCAACCTTCCTCGTCCATAAACTATTAGCATGATTAAAAAATAATTGTGTAATCCAAATGGCTAGTAGGACACAGTGCTGAAAAATTATATTTTAAAAACTAGGATAGTATTGATATCATATATATATATATACATATATAAACGAACGTGTGTCAACACACACATACATTGACTTGGTACATGTTGTTCTTAGATGAAAGACAAGTGTCAGACCAATCATGTTGCAAGTCTTCATGCACAGCTAAATATACGGCTTTTAGTGTAATTAAAAGGATCTTACCCCTGACCAGAATTTTTGACGTTGACGTAATTGGCTTCGTTTGTTCTCTTGACGAACCGAACACAGGTCTCTTTCATTAGCGATGTGAGAGCATTCTCAATAGTTGTCTTTTGGTCGTTCGTGAATCCACTATCAAACTGGTATGGAACTTGTCCGTTTGGCCAAATAAGGGATGGATCTTTTACTATGTTTTTCTGTAAATAGCAGTGTTCATATACATTAGGTTTTATAAATAATTATAGTGAGATCTTTTAACAAAACTGGATGCTAATTTGTTATATACTTTTCGAATTGGTTCAATAGACTCTTAGTAAGAATAGCTGGAACGTCTATTAGCTGGTATTTAATTGCGTAATTTTGACCAAATGTTTTAATTTATCTACAGGGAAAATTTGTAAGAACAAATAAGAGTAGATTAGGCTTTCTCAAGAAAGCTTAATCTTACCTAAATATCTATTAACAATAGTACAATAATAGAACAGCTATCAAATGTACGTTAACATAATCAGAGTATGAAAACCGTGAGTGACCCCATAATATGTTAGAATTGAAATGCCTTTTAGTTCCACCTTTTGCATATTGTTTCTTTGTTTGTTTGTTCCACAATGCTTCCAAATGTGTGGACCAATTTTAATTAAATTTGGCAGGGATATTCTTTGGACATAGATTGATTTATAAATTAATTTCTACATCTATTGCGAGCCTGACATCTTAAGCCACGTGAACTCTATGAATACAATGTACTATTGAATACAGTATTCATTTGTTTATTGTGTAAATTGATATGGCTTATTGTTATTCACAAGATGACATGTTTGTATTCTAGAAAAACCTACTTAGTACGTTATTGAAAACCTACTTTTGAAAATTTTGTACCAAGCAATAATACATTTTCGCACTTATATATATATAT
>CABFVX010008892.1:4014-21239 GCA_902151425.1 Timema shepardi | reverse complement strand
ATTCAGATGAAACAACTAACAGTACTTTGTACTTTCCGAAGATAGCCGAAGGTTTTAAATTTACATTTTAGGCCAAATGACTTTAGCCCAAGTGCCTTTTATTCCAAATGCCTTTAGGCCAAATGCCTTTTAGGCCAAACGACTTTAGGCCAAATGACTTTTGGTTTCATTTTTAGGCCAAATGCCTTTAGGCCAAATGCCGCGTCCCCGACATGGATACAAGAGCTGTTGGATATCTCTCTAAAGGATGTTAAAATGGCATTCATAATAGCTCAACAATATTTAGATGTTTCCAAAACCCAGACTAAACCAAACTCGCATTTGGACTTGACAAACTTGAGCAAAACCGAGTTATATCAAAGATGAACACGTTTATAAAATCAGTAAGAGTCACGGGGCATAGAAGTGAAATGCCTTTTCAATTAGGAATCCAAGTTACAAATAATTCCTTAGGAAATTTATTTCAATATTTGAAGGACAAATTTTGTATTTATATTTACTTACTGACAAAATTAATCAAGGCGTATTTGAAAATTACTTTTCTTATATGAGGGATGGGATATACCAATGATCACCCAACCCTACTTGATTTTAAATGTGTTACTAACATATTTACAAAAGATCTACAAAAAGAAAGTGATTTGAATAAAGAAATTGAGGAATGTACAGCAGCTAGAATGCTGAAAGGTTTTAATAAGATAATGAGTATCAGAAGAGGGACTGAGATAAGTAGCAGGTTACATAGCCCATTAATATAGGTCAAAATCAATTTCGAATGGGGGAATATTATTTAAAGATATACAGATAACCATTCAAATTCATAGTGACAATATCTTAAAACGGTAACTGAAGCCGTGATGGTAAAGACAAATGGGAAGTACTTCACATATTCGTATAGTCGTACCTCAGACCACAGTAACACTCTATATTAAGATGGTCTTATCAATGAATTGTTGTTGGTCATTAGGTTATACTTATCTAATACATCATTTACAATATTTAAAGATGAGAGTTTATTAGTCTCTCTGCACTAGCTTGTATTCCAGGTTAAATGGGATAGATTTTTGTACATAATCATATATTAGGTAATCTGGTTTGTTGACACAATTTTCTGTTTTTAGCGTACCCTTTATAATCAGAGATCAGAGAGATTAGATGAGGCTCTGTTGTTTGTATATTTTGAATGAAGATTTCTGAATAATAATTTTTGAGGATTATTAAATGCAGTTGAATGCCATTTTGCATTCCTTGGATAGTTAAGGTTGTTCTCTTTAATACCAGTAATAATTTTTATTTGACGAATATATATATACCAATATTTTTAAACTTCTATATTATTCATTTAAATAAATTATTTTCAGATCATTCATCTCTGATTTATCTTTGAAGTGTCACCCCATCCAAAACATTATCCAGTTGTCACATAAAAAAAAATTACCCCTTGCAATTTAATTATATTTGTAAGAAGGTGGAGGAAAGGTGGATAGAATCATATAAAAGGGACGAACACAATATGGCCTTTACAAAGAAAAGAAGAACACAGTTCACACTTTACACTGCTGCCAATGGACAAAGAGGTAATGGTTGTCTCTTAAAGAAAACCGGTCGTCACCGCCCAATCCCCAGACCCAGGGTT
The DNA here is from genome assembly GCA_902151425.1 of Timema shepardi. Classification (NCBI taxonomy): domain Eukaryota; kingdom Metazoa; phylum Arthropoda; class Insecta; order Phasmatodea; family Timematidae; genus Timema; species Timema shepardi. The sequence continues at coordinate 19,603 of CABFVX010008892.1, read as the reverse complement.
CATTCTATCGCAACTCATCAGGGAGGAGTGTGAAACGCGCAACGCAACTTCCTAAAAGAGGAAATAAAAAAAACAACGATAAAATGGAAATGGCAATTTAATAATCATTCCTTTTTAAAAAACTGTAGTTTGTATGCGAAGCAATCCTACTGGATAAGATTCACATATATTATATATATATATATATATATATATATATATTATTTGTGTATTGTTAGTGTGGGTCACTCTACAATTTTCTGGCTTATTTTTGTTATCTTGTACGTCCTCTCACTGTCCCTTAAGGGTTGCGGCCGGGTCCATTTAGTAAAATGCCTCCATCTTCCTCTATCCTTACTCCAGATGTCAAGTAAATAAATTAAAAAAGTATAATGAATAGATTATAAGAATATATAGTTTATATTATATTTCTATTTTCTCTTATGTTCATTGTTTTTCCAAAACTCAAATTCTAGATTTGAATTTGTAAAATAGCGGATTCGACCCAACTTTAATTTTGATGATATTTTGTCCGTGGCTGAATCTTGTTTACATAATAACCTTTCATCAATGTTTAGATACTGGGGCCTGCTAGACTTGATGCTGGAGTATAATAATTGGTTATGGACCACCAATAAGCATCCACCCTTAACTTCCCTGCCATTTCACAGATTTAATATTATAGTGAGTGACAAATTAAAAAGTTTTGTGCCCCCCTCCCCCCTCAATGTCTTTTTGTAAGAGCTTTAGAAAGTTTCAAAGGAAAGAGGTGTTAGGGTAGGAGGGGACTGAAGTTTTAGTATCCGAGAAAAGATTTCTATGAAAGACAATCAGCCATTTACAGTTATTTAAAAATAAATATTGTCGTTCAGACATTAACTTGAACTATTTCAGTAATGTTAGTTAATAATTTCTAAAAATAATTATTAGAATATAAATATATATAATTTAATTCAAAACGTGCTTCCCCTAAAGTCGCCGCCCGTAGGCGTGCACCTAGTGGACCTATAGTGTAGATCCGCTAAAATAACATCAAGTTTGAGTCCTTGGTTCACTCAATATAAAAGCAAGACAAGGAAAGAGCAAATGCTACCTTTATTTAATATTGTACATTTTACTTTTTTCAAGGACAATAATAATAATGAATGTTCACAAACATCAAGCAAAATACTCACAAACACAAACAGGACGTATATTAATTATTGTTTATAAATAATACACTCAAATGTAGGAGTTTATTTGGCCACAAAAACAGTTTTATTAATTGTAAGAAAATTTAAAAATATATAAAAATATAATGTTAGAAAGTATATTATTTTCTATAAAATATTTGGTGCAGAAATGTACAAAGTACCTTTTATCAAGATAAATTAAAAATGAATATATATGAAATGTTATTGATGCTGATTGAAGTTTAAATATATTAAACATTAGAGACCAAATATGATTAACCAAATGTTTAGAAGAAGTTATTACAAGTCAAAAATCTGTAGGATTACATGTAAACGAAACAGTAGAGAGAGAGAGAGAGAGAGACCCATGTACTTAGAGCCACCTTTAATAATGCTGGAAAAAAGAAAGTAAGTTTTATTTCCAAGCAATTATCATGTTACACTCAGTTTTGGTGAGAATCACAAAAAATAGCCCACACTTGCACTTAAGACATTTAACAGCCGTGCATATAAGGCCTCATATACACCAACCCAGATCTCCCTGTCATCGGCAGTTTAGTCTATTGTAAGTGAGATGCATTAAGACCATATGGCAGGTGTTTATTAATGTGCGCTGTGTTAAAGACATAGTTCCTTTTCTGATGGTAAGAATCAAAAGATGAATAAAGTATCGTAGATCTTGAACAGAGGATATAATGGGGTAATAGTAAACACCTTAGCTCGGTCAGTAGCATGTCTGTCCCTGGTTCGATTCCCGGCATGGTCAAAACATGTATCATTGGTGAAATGTGACAGTGATGAATGAATGGCCAGGGTAGTCAAGTCTAGCAACCTGGCAGTGGAAAATATATGGCTTGAATAAAAAACTGACCACGGGCTGGAAACAGTAAGCACATACAAGAATCTCCTTAAGAAAAACCTCTTTTTGTTCAGAGGTAGTTGTATTATATTTGGTAGAAGGTAGAGGAAAGGTGGATAGAAACAGATAAAAGGGGGACAAACACAATATGGCTTTAACAATGAAAAGAAGAACACCGTTCACACTTTACACTGCTGCCAATGGACAAAGAGGTAAAAGATTTGAAGAAAATCTGACCTAGGTTTCATTCTATTGGAACTCAACCAGGAGAAGTTTGAAGTGCGCAATGCAAGTCCTAAAAGAGGAAACCAAGCAACAGAAAATGGTAGATAGTGATAGAGCACTTAGATAAGAACATATATCACATCCTATGTATCCTCGGGAAACCAAACATCACTAATAATCTCTTGGTGGCCAGGACAGTTGTGAGAGGGATACATAGTATGGGGTGTGGAAATGAGGGGTAGCTTGCCAAGGGACCAGCGTGTCTGTGCTCGATGAGCCAAACCTAGGGGTATTAAACTACTCTAATGGGTTGGGAATGAGGAGGAGCGCCTGTATTGCAGGATAGGAAACACCACCGATAGTAGATCTGGCCAGGATCTAACTACACTCTCCTGTCATTGCCAGTCGTCTCTTTCGAGATGGATGCCTTGGAGCAAGCGGCCACAAAGCGTGTTTCAATAATATTATTACTTTTACAAGTCTTAACATATTAGTTTAGAAATTAAAATATTTTTAATCTAAATTTATTCTAAGGCATAATTTTAAAATGTCCTGTCCTCGTCCCAAATCCCGATATTTGCCCTGTTCCCGTCCATTCCTACCTTTTACATGTTTCTATATAAGTGTTATCTTCTTTAACACTATCCTTTTGTGATGTGTGGTTTCCCCTTTTAGGAAGCTGCGTTGGATGAAACCTACGTCGGGCTGCACCACTCATATTTTATACCTTTTTATCCAATGAATGGCAGGAATGTAATGTGTAAACTGCGTTCTTCCCCTTTCATGTTTAAGACCCACCCCTCGTAAACCTTCATCCGAATAGGTATAGTAATAAAGCCAAATAAATGTTATAGAATTTGGATATAGATCAGATTAAAAGGCAACTGACCTGGACCACACCAATGTTTGTTAACATGGTCTCAACCTGGCACCAAGAGTACCCCAATACACAACAGGTATAAAGTACTGGAAGACTGGGACAGATCATAGGGGGTAGCACTGGTGTGCCCTGTACAAAAATATATGAGAAGATACTGGATAGAGGGTAAGGCCTAATGAAGATATAAAGTTGGATGGAGAGAGCTGAGAAGGATACCGATTGTAAAATATCTTGGAAGTGTGATTGAGGAGAAAGGTGGACATAGAGAGGATTTAATGAGAAGAGGACAGCAGAGAGAGTTAGTCTATAGGAGTGTAAGAGACCTGCTATGGAGGAGAGAAGTGCCCTTGAAGTGTTGTACAGGGCGTACTTTGTACACAGTCTCACATGTAGCAGAAATATGATGGGAGGAGCAGATAAAGTGTGCAAGTGAGAGGAGAAGAATGGCGGACCAAACTGACCCAACCACAAGCAGGAAATGGATGATGATGATGATGATAACTTCCCTAAAATACTGACATCCTGCATTATCTTGTAATCACAAACACACTATTTGATTTATGGTCAAATTATATACATTTTATATTCTCCTGGTGCTATTAAAAATACTTAAATTTGAGATGGCTCATTTACAATATTTATTTTTAACTCTGAATCTTGTAAATGTTTAAAAATGAGATGGCCCAATGGCTCGATAATTTTATAATGAAGGAAATTGATAAAACTAAAGAAAGAGGAAAAATAAACTACTAAGAGTAAATGTGATGAAGAAAACCCACCTGGGGAAAGAGGGAAAATGTGGGAAGAGTCCAATACACAAAGGAGACATCTTCTTCCTTTCTTCTGTCTTCTACAGTAGAAGTACTCACACACATTTTAACACCAATATAGTAATATTTCGGCAATGTTGCCTTTATCAAACACAAAGAATTTGTGTTAAAATGTGTGTGAGTACTTCTGCTATAGAAGACAGAAGAAAGGAAGAAGATGTCTCCTTTGTGTATTGGACTCTTCCTGGGTGGGCTTTCTTCATCAAACTGACTCTTAGTAGTTTATTTTCCCTTTTTATTTAGTTTTATCAATTTCCTTCATTATAAAATTATCTGAATCTTGTAAGAAATAATCAATTCACTGACATGGTTTATTGCCTAAGATATGATGTTAACATTAAGTGATTAAGTAATGTTCTGGGGTCTGGTTGTTACAATTTTTTATAAAGGTTGATGGACTAAGCCCCCAACTAAAATAAAGTACTGATTTCACTTGGCTACTGCTTTGTTGATAGGTAATTTAAACATATTACAAATATGTGGCTTGAAGTACAATTCCCCCCCCCCCCTTCCCTGTGTGCCTTGGGCCACTTACAAAGCAATGCAAAAAAATAAATAAATATATATTTTTCAAGTAATCACTAATTTAAAAAAAAAAGGATAGATACAAGAAAAAAGTACTCGATTTTTAGTGTAAAAACAAAAAACTTTAAAAATGCATTAAATAAGAGTTAAGTGGTTTAAAATTAGATGACCTTGATAAAATAGTTTTCTTTATTGTACTGCATAAATAAAAATGGTATAGTGTAATAATCTTCAAAGGCAGTTTTTTTTAAGCTTTGCACACACTAACATATATAAATATAACACTAACATTTTGAAGATTTACTACTTGAAAAATAACCATATCAATAAGATCATCATTTGCAAACCTACCCTAGGTCAGTAATAGCGCACTTTCTCTCTTTGTGAGTTTATTACCAGTGAAAAGATGTGGTTGCACATATAATAGGAAAAATAATCACACTATATTTTAACCAATAAGACACTAACAAGCCAAAGAGCCGACTCTCGTTAAAACTGTTTGATATACAGATGTAATATATCAATTTGTTTCCAATTATTATTAAATTTAAGATGACAATGAAGGGAACATTAAAAATTATCCTCACAATATTAAGTGTGTGCAAAGTTACCTTTTATATTTAGAAATGAACTCAAATCCAATATATAGGTGGTTCTGCACAAGTTAGGTGTGTTGCTGGGGAGAGGGTTGGGCAGGGGAAGGTGACGGAGCCGCGGTAGCCTGGGGAGAAGGTGGTGTGGGGGTGGTACTAGGGGTCCCCGGTCCTGCTTGTTGGTCTCCAGATGCTGGTGTGGGGGGACCTCCCGCAGGGCTAGGGGCACTCTGACCCTGTTGCTCCACGGCCAGTCTCTGGTGGGCTTGCTGCCGCGCGCGGAACTCTGCGGCTTTCAGCTGCTCTAGATGGAACTGCTGGCGCTCAGTGATGAGCTGCTGGCGCTGGTACTCGAGTCCCTCACGTTCACGTTCCATCGTGGTCTCTAGTTCCTCAAAGTGACGCAGCTTGATCTCCAGTTTCTTCATCTGGGTCTCTACGAGCAGTGCGACCAAACTCTTGATCTTTCTCTCTTCCACAGCTGCCAGATGCTTGGCCTTTACAGCTGCAGCAGCCAGAGCAGCAGCTGCTGCACTCTGTAGTTGGGCGTCCTTCACTAGCCGCTCCTGCTCAGACTCTGCGGTGCCGGAACCAGCTGAACACAAACAAGATTATTATAAATAGTGCATAGCACACAATGATAGGGTTCACAACGAAAACTTCACAGAGAGGATCTAGCCAATCAAACACCAGTATAAATAGTGGACAGTTTATTTTCGATTATGTTTACACACGATAATATTAAAATAGGAGCATTAACATATTTTTAGTTTATTACAGTTATTAATATTATTTTAAGTAAAAAGAGATTTAAAAATAAATCTTTATACACTTGAAAATGAGCAAACTTTTACACAATATTTGAATAAATTGTTCATGTTCACATAATTTTTCTAGAACTAAATCATTTTATTTAAGTAAATTGTTTATCATTTTAAAAAAATGGCGGAAGGGATTGTGAATTAGCTGGTGGATCAAGAAGAAAACTAAGGCATTTAACATCAAGGATCAAAGAGAAATGGACATAATAGAAACGTTCAATGAGCCATCAAAGTGGGTGTCACCAATTGTGTGCAGCATAAAACCCAATGGGGAAATGAGACTTTGGCTCGCCCTCATATAAATCCAGAAATAGCCCCCAGTCTATGAGGTAGTTCTGTGTTTTCAATGCCCGAATCCGCCTTACACCAATTTGAATTGGACAAACCAGCGGGATATATAACTACTTTTACTACACCTCTCAGACTGTACAGATACTTAAATCCGGTGAAGGAGTTGAGGTGAATATTGACGACTTACTGGTACACAGTAGAGACAACAAGTTGTTGTATTATAAGAAAAATGTGTATGGTCATAGAATCGTACAACCGTTAACAAGCAAGAAAGAACCAGTCTAGATAAGTAGTGTGCCAAGAACCAAGGAAACATTTAGACGCTTCCTAAGGCTAGTAGGATCTTGTGAACCTCTAAGTGAATCACTACGGAAAGACAAGACGTTTAAATGGGCAGCAGAACAAGACAAGGCATTCAGACATTTGCACTAGGTTTCTTCCTACCAGAATGTAAACCCACCATTACGGCTGATGCCAGGCAGCCATTCCCTCAGCTGTGTCGAGAGAAAATACAGCCAGGGCTTGTATGGGCATGCGAGAAATTTCATTATTACATTCACGAGGGAGAGGTGGAATTTCTTTTCTCACCTTGGTCCAAGCCATGTCCGATTGAAGAAATACAAGAAGAATCAATAAGAGACCGTGATGTTAAGGCATTGTCAACTAGCATACTTTTAGATGTGGAACATAAAGTATAAATTCTTCGAATTAATCAAGACTGAACTGTGCGGTGTTAATAGCGCAATAACCGCAAGGGATCGTGTACTAGGACACCCGGGAAAACCTTATGTCTCGAAAAGAGCTACCAGAAGGACCATGGAAAGCTGAACAATATACATTTGTTGTGATTGATTACTATAGAAAATATTATGAAGCTGTATTTATGAAAAAGGTTACATCAGAAAAATCTATAGATGTTTTAAAGGACGTAGTTTGCCGATCTGTAAAGGCAGAAAACAAGGATAGCCGATGCTATTTGTTTGCATACCAAACTTATCCCCAATCTATTACAGGGGTCACCCCAGCTTCAGAGACAAGACAGGGATTTAGATAATAAATGAGGGGGGAAGTTTGTGGAGATAGAATAAGAGGAGTCAAGCCATAGTTCTCGCTAAACAGGACAAGCAGAAACTCCATGGTGAGTCGATATCCTCAAGGACAAACTTACATTAGGAATTTTGCTCTTACTCCAAAATACTTAATTCCAGAGCCATCAGCAGATCAGATTAGGCCAGAAGAGAAAGAGTCTACTGAATCTGCGAGTACGCAAGAACTGGCTGTGAATAATATGAAGTTGCAGGTAGAAAGAGTTAAGAAATGTTTAAATCCGACTCTCAAAGTTGTTCCTATTTTTTAAACTCATAGCAGACAAACCTTACACGTGTGACACATTTGGCGGTAGTAAAAATAGTGATCATAGTTGATACAAGTGTTTAAGCACATTCATAGTGGTTATGATTATTTGTTTTGTGTATTAAAGTAGCCAAGATGGGAATAAAATATTACAAAACCTATGTTTAAAGCCTATATAACATTTTGATGTTTTTTAGAGATGTCAAACATTATATTTTGTAGTATTTTTTGAACTTTGCAATGATTATTAAAAGATTATAATAAAATACAATTCTAAGAAGAAATGATATAATAAAAGTAATTTCCAACAAAAGTGAAATAAAATACACTATTAGACTTGTAATATTCAATTTTTGTTGATTTGATAAAAAATGGTATTGGTATTTATAATATTATGTTTTTATGATGTTATTTTAGTATTTTACTATAAAGCTGGGCCGATCAATCCGATGCTGATTATCTGTTTTAATGTGTGTTAATAATACTACAATATCAACTGTTGATGTGGGTAATTATTTGTTCAGTAGAGTAGGTTTGGTTATGCCAGCCGATGACAGGGAGATCTGACTTCAATTCCCAGTCAAGTATAATGAGGGTGGTTTTTCCTAAATAGTTTCCCATAGAAAGCTCTTCCTTATTGGTAACAAATAGAATATTAGGAAAATGGTAGAGCACAAATGAAAGTAAAACACTAACACATATTTACACACAATATAATATTTCTATGCTATTATAGCATCTTCCTCAGGAGGTAGTAATAGCATAGAAATATTATATTGTGTGTAAATACGTGTTAGTGTTATCCATTTTCCTAATATTATATCGTTTTATTTATCACCAATTGTTTTACTCCATGAACTTTATTCCATACTTATTACTTCCTTATTGTTAATCCATTAATTTAATAGTTGCTTGGTGACATTTTTTCTTTGTTTGCCCCATTAGAGTATTTATAATATGTGTGTATAACCTTGACATTTAGTAATACACAATGATAAGATTTAAAAAAAAATTAGCACCACTAATTTTTAAATAACTTTATCCAAGTCAAATAATAAATAGATAAATATATAGAAATATAGAAATAAGATAAGTTTTGAATATATAATGTAGTTTTGAACACCTCCATTCTACCCCTTCCAACCCTAGTTATTTAGTTTTAACTTCCTTTAAAAATGACCAAGTTTTAGCTTACCTCGAATTGTAACTACCCTCTTGGTTCATACATGTGTTTGGGGATGACCTCGCGAAATAATCCCTCCCCCTTCCCCAACCTTGTTAGAACACCCTAGCAGCCCCCACCTCCTGGACTTGTACCTGGTGAAGGACACGGTGTTTATCCCCTCCTTGTTAGAACACCCTAGCAGCCCCCACCTCCTGGACTTGTACCTGGTGAAGGCACGGACACGGTGTTTATCCCCTCCTTGTTAGAACACCCTAGCAGCCCCTCCTACCCACCTCCTGGACTTGTACCTGGTGAAGGACACGGTGTTTATCCCCTCCTTGTTAGAACACCCTAGCAGCCCCCCCCCTCCTGGACTTGTACCTGGTGAAGACACGGACACGGTGTTTATCCCCTCCTTGTTCTCCTCTTTCACATCCATTGTAATCCCTCGTTCTTCCTTGGTGACTGGTTCCTCTGTCTGCTTCTTGTCCATTTCGATGGGTTCCAACTTGTGCTCGACCACCTCTGTGGCTGGCTTCATGTTCTCCTCTCCTTCCTTCTTCTCCTCGTCCTCTTCCTCTGTGCCTGCTATCCCGCTCTGGAACACGAACACCAACTTGATAGCCCACATGGTCAGACAGGCCGGGATTACAAAACATGTTTCTTCTAATCTCCTGACATGGTCAACTCCACTTATTGGTTGCTAAACAACAGCACAGTTTATTTTCAATATGTTTAAGTTTGTAAAATGATCCTCCAACCCCCCCTTGTATAGATTACAGGGCTAGTAAGTCAATGTTTGATAAACAACCACAAAAAACAACAGATGAGGCCAACGTATATCTTCACAAAGTGTCCTGTGCTAGGGACCGAGTTATTTTCCTGACGGCATTCATCACTCTAGAAAGTCACTCCTAGAGTACAAATTAAATAACTATATCACATCCAGAAAATTGTTTATAATTTTTATGTATTTTGTTTAAAACCTCTTGGTTCTGTCTTCCCACAAATAAGAAGTTTTTTCTTTCAAAAATTATAAATTTTAAATGTTAAAGATATAAATAGAATGCTTATTTTGGATAGAGCATGCGTTTCAAGTCTTATTTGAGAGTTATAGTCAAGTAGATGAGTTAATGTAACAGTTTGTGAAGACCTGTCAAGGTCAACATCATTTCTCTTGCAAAACTGAATAATGTTATACCTCAAATTGAAGACAGGAATCACGATATTTCTGTTGAGTGGAGTTGATTAGCTCAGTGGCAAAGTTAAGGGCCTACAAAAATATGTTCATGACATAATTGTAAGTATTCTAAGTAGATATAGAATAAGTGTATAATGAGTGTACGGAAGAATATTATTTATAAGTGCAATGTTTTCAAGAATATTTATATTTAATGTCCTGTTCAATTGTTGTGAATCCATAATATTTTCTAAACATTATAGCATGTAAATCTATGATTGGGCCTTAAGTGGACGGACTACCTTGTAGAACTAGAGACTGCTAGAGTTGCGGTGTTGTCATGTCTGTCGAGTCTGGTTTGAAAGGGTGAAGGGGAGGGAGTTAATTTGTTGGTTAAATTGGTCAAATTTCTTGGCAAAGATTGAAATCAAATAAGCAGTAGTGTGGTTTTCTATTTCATACTTTGTCGAAGAAAACATTTTTCATTCGACTTTAAAATAGTCTGAGTGTGAGTGTTTTAAGAGCCAAACAGTACAATATTAGAGAGTGCTACAAGTGTAAGTCTATATGATGACTCGCATTGGTGGTCAGAGGGTCCAACTCGTCACTTACACTGTTTACCATAAGATTGTTCAAAACACACTATTTTTATCCCCACGTCTTACCACCCACCCGTTTGGGTTAACCACGCTTATGTACTAATTACTCTAATATGTTAATCCGCCTCTGTGGCATAGTAGGCCGACAAGCTAGTTTCGTGATGAGCTGGACTGCCGAGGTTTGAATCTCAGTCGGGTGAACTGGGGGTGGTTTTTCCTAAACGGTTTTCCACTCTCCCTCCACACAAATGTGGGTTCACTTCCTCTAAATTAAACCTTCCCAATTCCTAATTAGTACTTTAGCATGTTACCCAAATGGGCATTAAGATGTGGTGCTATCATTTTTTTTTCAATGTGTTAGTGAGCTCTGATAGATGAACATAGTTAAGACCTCAGATTAGGAATCGTTGAATACTTTTGACATTTTTATGATGGATCTATTTCTCTTGAATAATATATACCATTACCGGAGTTTTTTTTTAGCAAGAAAGCAGTATAAACAAGAACACAATATTCAATTTCTTAGAAAACTTCAAATAGCATGGAGATAAATATAAGCTCAATGTCAATCAAACGAATCACTTTTTATCCATTACAATAAAATAGACAATTTGTAACAGATGTAGTTGAGCTACTTGTAGATAAGGTGTGTGTGGCTAAATTCACATTTCTTTAGAATCAGTTTTAAATTATATGAACATAACAAATGTTGATTTAGCTAACAAATGTATTGTTAGAAAACTATATTTTATATAAATATCTAATGCAATTAAAAAAAATGTCATGACCAGGTCCCCTCAACTCCAACTTTGTGACTAGACTTGTTAGTCGTGTTCCCTGAGTCAAGTCAGTGATAATGGATTCTTAAAATGTTAGCGCTGTCTCCTTAAGAAGCGTGTAAATTTATGTTGTCATTCGCTGCTTTAAATCAAAGTTCTGTTCGCTATGTTTACTCAGTTTATCCTCGTATTCGTATAAACAGTAAATCACAAGCCTCGTTGTATCTATTGTTTTACATACCTATTATAAATTATTAAATTTGATGTCGACTTTTTACCTTTTGTTTGCTATGTTTAAATGTTCCTATACATAACCAACCATTATCACTTTATATAGACCTTTTATAGCTAGGTAGCTTATAATAATTGTATATAGTAAATTACGGTTTATTAATATTTTATAGATTTAACTTGCTAGTATGTCTCTAATTATGAAACATGCAATTATTGGATTCAAGAATATCGAGCCTTGAGGTTTTAGAAAACGACCAACCATATTCCCATTTGTTGAAAATATCCCTAAAATGAATAGTGAACAGTGATGACTCGGTAGTAACTAATGAAACAAAGAGTGATCTTTGTTTCCTGCCGACAGCCTTGAGGCAATAAGACAATCTCTCCCGACTTACAAGAATGGATCAACTTCAAACCTTTGCCAGATCATTCGGGATCCCGTCACAGATAAAAAAATATCGAATGTTAAAATAATCAATTTGTATTAAATTTTTGCCATTTTGTTATGTATATTACAAATTAATATTCATATGAAAAAATCTGAAGTAATAATTGAATTGCAAGTTGTAATAACTTGAGTTATCAGCTTTATATGAAGTATTTAGGGTTCCTACACAAAATCATGAATTTTTTCCTGGACTTTTCAAAGATTTTCAACAATTCCTCCAGGACAGGTGTATAAAGTAATCTTGGCGAAATACATATCATTACATATATATATACATTTCTTAATGAACTCCTCTAAACCTGCACCTTTCCATACCTTTTGTTATTTTTTTAATGTATTCCATGATGCAATTAAATCATTTGAGTGTTGTGACAGAAAGCAGGAATCTTCGTATAAATGTCTCCAAAACTAAGGTATTGGTTTGTGATAGAGACTGAACAATTTAATGATTGTTTGTATCTGGGCAAAAGGCCCTGTAAAATGGAAGGATGGATGGTGGAAGGTAGCAACCAACCTTGTATTATGGCTGTGTAAGTGTGAGAAACACAAGAGCAAGAGTTGTTTGTTGACAAACTTGTATGGACAGAGTCAGTGATGAGTGGGTGCTCAAGAATAGGTCAACGAGAAAGAAGCATCTTATGTTGATTTGGGCATGTTCAGAGAATGAGTGTGGATTGAATGAAAAAGCAAATATGAAGGTAGAGTGTGTGGATCAAAAAGGAGTTGACTATGAAAATGTGGCCGAATATGCGGAAAAAAACATTTTCTTAAGAGATTTAAGAATAAAATAGCATGTATGACACAGTGTATGCAAGGCTAGGGAATTGTGGAGAAAGTTAGTGAGGTGGATTTTGAGCTATACTCGTAGTTTCTTGCCTACCCCATAAGTGAACTGCATGGTTAGCCATGACATGTTGGAGCACTGGTATTACAAACAATTGCACAATAAAACACTTTGTAATTGATTTTAGTACAAAAAGTTATTTAAACTTCAAATCGGCTTCAAGAATATTTTTTAGATACAATATTTGATTTGAATTGAAAAAGTGGACTTGCCCCAACTTTGCTAATTTGTGACTAACCTGAGCCAAACCTGCGGCCGGATCAAACTTTCCATCAGTGGACGAGGCTTCTACATTCTTGATGTGACTGTCCAACAGCGCAGCGGGGACTTCATCCTGAGACAGGACATTACTTGTACATGTTATTTAAACTACTAGCAATATGAATATGATTTGATTGAAGTAGTTGTGTGATAGCCGACCATAAAACAGCAACATGGTAGATCTTTCAGTTTTATGGTGGAGTGCACACAAGAAACTATGTCTAGATAGGCCTACATTAAAAATACTATTTTCTCTAATCATATGTTGAAGAGCTATTTTTAAGTTATTTGCTATAGTAAATATCAATTAGTACCAGTTTAGGAAAAAAACCCAGCAATTTTTAGTTTTTTCCCCCTTAAAAAAATGACCAAAGTTTTTGAGAAGTGAGCACACCAAATGTTGATGTTGTCATAGGATGTTTCAGCAAACATGTTTGTTGTCAATGCCTTAGTGAATCTCAAACATCCGTTGTGCCGACTAGTTCGGAGCCATCATTTACAGTCAACTTAGTATCAAATAAATGGTAAAAATACTATTTAAATTTGTAGTGTCATGCTTAGCTACCAGAAATTATTTTAGAAAACATTGACAAAACTTGTAACATACAGAAGCTGGATGCCCCACATTGGAACGCCAATTGTAACGTACAGAATTACTGCCCCTCGTTGTGACGTCAATTGTAACGTACTTATTGGAACTGCCCTGCTTGTGACGTTCTGCTGGAATGCCTTCACGTTGGAACAACCATTGTAATGTACTAACTTCACTTTGGTTTGAAGAATATATATATATATATATTACAAATAAATGTTTTCGAAAATAGATACTTTTGTATAAACTTTAATGTTATAATGTATTACATATCACTGTTGTTTGAAAAAGAATAATGGAAACCATTTAGGTAAAAACACCTTGGCCGTGATTCCAAACACAACCAAGCTAACATTATCAAACTATACGAGATTGATACACATCTCTCTCGTCTGCCGAAGAAGAGTAGAATGACGCGTCTACCAAGCTAGCGTCCTCTTGAGTCGAGCCGTGTCAACCCCGTAGTTCACACCCTCGAACCCAGACCACTCCTTGCTTTCTTTCCATCGACCAATGGGGTTAGTTTTTAATTAGCGCGCATTTAAGAAAACAGACGCGTTACTCTGCACCTGCGATTATTTTACTGCGTATTACAACCCGGAAACAAAAACGATGCTTCTGACACGTGCAGTTAAAATAAAAGAAAAAGAAGCATGGCCGTAGTCTAGAAAAGATGAGTTTACTTTATATTAAATGAAAAGAAGAAATATTAATATATTTACTTTAAAATATAATCTCGAATATTAAAAAGACCGGAAAAATTGATATCATTACAAACTTTTTATGTTGTGAATTCCTTTGTTATTAGATTGTGGTTACTCTGATACAACATAGATATATGGATGTGATGTGTTGTCTTCCCAGGCTCCTCTATTCACACAATATATTAGTATTTACTATTAAAGATATATTTACCTCCTGCTCCCAGTTATTGTGTTCAAGTGTTCAAAGATGAGGGATGTCCATAGTTTACATTTAATATATTTGAGTAGGATGACAACTGTGTGGGGTGCATGTCTCTGAGAGAAACCCTTCCAATTCACTTTGTTGTCTCTGCTGTTTTATCTTGTAAACTTACGTTTATTTGATATAATCAAGGAATCACTAAATACATTAGTTAGCTATTTGAATAATTAGTGTATTGTTAGTTTGCTTGAGTGTGCTGTGTCCAAAGTGATGGGTCAGAAATTGTGTAAGTGCATTTTCTTCGTTTCTACTAATCTATCTAATTAAGGAGAAAATTACCATATTTTGGTTTAACATGTAAATTTAAGGTATTTTTGATATCTTACTTTTACCCACCTTGGTGGCATAGTTGGCTAGCGCGCTAGTTTTGAGTTGAGCCAGACTGCCAAGTATGGGGAGATCGAGGTTCAAATTTCTATCGGGTGACATGAGGGTTTTCCACTCTCCCTCCAAGCAAATGCGGGTTCACTTCCTCTAAAATGCAACCTTTCCGATTCTTAATCCATTAGTGTAATTAGTACTAAGTATTCTCTATTTTTAGCCATTCAAGATTTGTTAGTTCGGTGAAGCCAGTAAACCTTTTCTTGGATGATGTTTGTACCTTAATGTTGGCAAATTCCTCCATGGCGGCCTTGGCAGCTGAAGCTGCAACTCTGGGGTCGACCACTGACGCTAGAAATGCCACAGTTGACATGATGGGGTTCCCTGCCTTGCTGAATGGAATAGGCTGGTAGGCTAGAGGGCCCAATGCCCCACCTCCTGACACACAAAACATAACATACTGCCACCTAGTGAATCCGAGCACATTTTAGCATGCTAAGTACTATCCCAATGTACGAGGTCTCTTGTTAATCTGTCGATGGCATCCTCTCCTGCTGGCTCATACTACAGGCTGGGACAGAAAGTGTTGACACAGTTAATAACACTATATCTTTACTATTTTAAATACTTACTAAATGGTTCAAATTAAACTAAAAAAAAAAAAAAAAGATT
>CABFVX010008891.1:8065-21243 GCA_902151425.1 Timema shepardi | reverse complement strand
CCCGACCGAGATTCTAACCTCGATCTGCCCGTCCTCAGCAGTCGAGCTCAACACGACAAGCGCATTATTAGCCAACTACTCCACCGAGGCGGGTTTTAATGTTTTTGGTTAAAATAATATCCTTACTATACTAAAGTTTTTTTAGGACTTGCTATTACAAATATATAGAGTAAAGAAAAATATTGCAATACATTTAGAAAATGGTGACTGTTTCAATTCAATTCAATTCACACATCAGTGCTCATTTGTTTATCTACCTGTGATCGTCTCTCTATAGCAAACTGTGATGACAGTTATTAATAAAGTCAAAGTTGATCCAATTTACACATAGTTTTAAGGACTAAGGACTTACATATCAGGACTTTGTGGACAGAGCAATCTTTTATTGCATGTGGTGTTAATTTTTTATGGACTATGAGGCTTACAAATGTGGAGTATATAAGACTAATTAGCACGATTGTGATACAAAAATATCATAAAGACTTCGACTTAAGTTACAATTGATTTATAATTAAAACTGTTACCGTGATCATTTTATTGGTTTATTATGGATCCAAGAGCCAAGCTAAAATTATATTCGTAAGTTACAAAAGGGCTATAGCCATATCTCGATATATTTTATAAATTGTAAAATTACACCTGGACACGAAAATCAAACCCAGGAGTCAGGCAGGACCTTTGGCTTAGTTCAATGTTTCAATTACCGAGTTATCCAGGATTCGTCCCGTGCCCAAGGTTATTCTTCGCCCATATTTTAAGACATAGTCTGTGATGGACGTGTGGAAATTGTCAGCTAAGTAACAGATGAATGATCAATTAAGCTCCCAAGCTGTCAGATAATGCGGCCATGTTTGACGCTGGAGGGGTTTATGCTGCCAATAGTACAATGACAAGTGTATGAATGTACATATTATGATGTATTAAATAGCAAAGCTATTAATTGTTAGTTACGGTTAAAGCCGCATCTAAATATAATACTTTTAAAAATTGATAAATGACACCTAGACACAGGAATTGAACCTGGGACCTTTGGCTTAGTATGCCAATGTTCTAAGTCTAACCTCTGAGCTATCCAGGAGTTGTCCCATCATGATATGTACCTACATTTGCACGGTTGTTATTGTACTATTGGCAGAATAAAGTCCTCCTGAGTCGAAGATGACTGCATTATCTGATAGCTAGTAATCTTATTTGATCATATGATACCATATTTAGTGGCTGACAATTTCCAGACTTCCGTCACAGAGATTGCCTTAAATAATAATAATAATAATATTTAGCACTGCGTCTTACTACCCATTCGGGTTATACGCTTTAAGTACTAATTACGCTAATGGATTAGGAATTGGGAAGGTTGAATTAGAGGAAGTGAACCTGCATTTGCGTGGAGGGAGAGTGAAAAATCATTTAGGAAACCCCCCCAGTTCACCCGACCGAGATTTGAACCTCGATCTGCCCGTCCTCAGCAGTCGAGCTCAACACGACAAGCGCGTTAGCCAACTACGCCACCGAGGCGGGTGATTGCCTTAAAATATGAGTCAATAATAACCCTAGGCACGAGACGATTCCTGTATAGCTCAGTGGTTAGAGCATTGACGTACTAAACCAAAGGTTCTGGGTTTGATTCACATGTCCAGGTATTTTGGTTTGTTATTTTACATAGCCTACATTTTTATACCGGTATTCAAAAGGAGTTAAATTATGACAGGATATATGTTTGGATACCGTATAATAACAGTGTACAGTGTAAGAGCAACTTAATTTCTTTAAACTAAGAAAACAAGTCAATGACTATACATTTGATAGAAATGCAAAAGCATTAACCTTAAGATAAGATGAGGAAGGTACATAATGTGGAAAAATATTCTTCGGTGTACTATATCGATATAATTAAGGATAAACTTAAGTAGTCATATTGATTACACTATCTCTGCCATCCACTAATACATGTTCAACGATTCTTACATTTTTCAAAAATAAGAATAGCAAATGTCTAAAACCATCAATAAAAAGGAGGAAATAAGAGAAATTATAATAAATGTACTTTAACTAATTAATATTCAAACTTACAGAGAGTAAAAAACCTCTCTTAAACATTTTTAGTTAAAAAACTATACTTTACTTACTGAGTAACTGAGTTATCTCAATACTCACATTTGAATTTGTTTCCAAGACATTGTTCAGAACTTGGATAGCCTCGCTGTATCTCTGTTCTTTTATCTGGAAAGACAAGTTTAGGTAAACATTTATACATAGCGCCGAGTGTTTTAAAAGCAAGACCAATGATGAGCTACAAACTATCCTCGATTGTTCATTTCTTTTATGGGCCATTTTTATATAGTCAATGGCTGGGATTAATATAGAGCCTAGCCTAAATCCTCTGTCTGGTATACAAATCAAAGATTGGTTAGGGTGACCTGGCGCCCTAGGTGTAAGGTGTCAAGACTTCTGGAGATCCGGGGTTCAATCCTCGGTCCCGGCAGAGATTTATCTGATTACCAAACCCTTCCTTCACCTCTGACAAGACATCTTGTGAATGTGGGGAATGCCAGGCCTCCACCGTGGTTCGGATTCCACGTTAAACTGTAGGTCCTCCATTTCATCTCACAATCACCCTACCATTACACATTAGCGTAAGTGCGTATAGCCCGAACGGGTAGTAAGATGCGGTGCTAATAATAATAATTGGTTATGTTCTATTTTAAATATGTGAAGGTGCAGACTGCAGAGGCTGGCAACTATAAGACTGCCCGAGAAAAAGTTAATTGGAATAAAAAGAGGGAGGGGGGAGGTGAGGCAAATAATTAATAACCATGACTGTCCTAAAGATTATTATTATTATCACTATGTTTTACTGCCCGTTCAGATTATATGTACTTACGCTATGCCTATGTGTAATGGTAGGGTGATTGTGAGGTGAAATGGAGGACCTACAGTTTAACGTGGGATCCGAACCACGGTGGAGACCTGGCATTCCGCCGTTCTAAAGAAATGAAGAAGTTGTAATGGAAAAGATCAGTAAAATGAAGGTAAAGGGAGCTGACCTGTACACTGTTCAAGGTGGGGGAGGGAGTGGGGCGGGCCTGTCAAATGAAAATAAAAATAGAGTACAAAATTTTGAAGCAACATGAAATTTAATTGCTTCTGTGGAAAGGTGGAGGTGAAGAATATCAAGAGGTTTATGTAAATAATATAAACAATCATTTAATAGCAAGTGAAGATGACTCAAATGTGAGTTAAAAATTAGATAAAATGTATGCTGTGTTTGATATTATGCAGTAACTTTACTAGTTGGCCTAATATTAAATGTTTAATCATTAACTTACCATAGAATAGATTGTTTTGGTATATTCCCCATCTTTGATTTGGACATTTTGAGTAAACATAATTAGAAGATAACTTTTAGGATATTAAGAACAAACAGGTACCAGTACTCGTGTTTAAAATGTTGGGGCTATCGTATACTAATCAAACCTTTGATTAATGAGATAAAATGTTTCATTCTCAAATCGATTTTGGTCAGCTTTATTTACTATTGACAATAGTGTTTTTCTTTGTTACTATGACAACACACACTGTCGCCAACGTACACCACTGAAAAATGTCACTTTGATTGATAAAACTGGCACCATTTTTGTAGATGACTGAGTGCTTGAAATTAACGATAAAACTTGACAAATGGCCATAGCCACGCAAACTAAATGAAATTACGACCACACAATTAACTATGTGAAGAAATAGTTGCTTTTTTTAATTCAAAATCAAAGCGTTTTATCGGAAGCTCTTGGTAGTGTATGTGTATCTCTTATATAATAGGAATGACTCTCGGTTCGTCTATGGAGTAGTTCACGCCGCCATTACACACTACATCATGCATCTGGTACATTGACCAATAGGCCAACAGTTTTTACTACAGATTTATATTATTATTTGTACAAAATAAACGTATGCACGTCTTTTGTACATTTAAATCAAGAACTTAGATCAATGAAATGAAATAGGCCTATTACCCTAAATATTAGGCCTTAACGCAAGGATGCATCAGACACCTTACAATACCTATTCTATGAACTTATGGGAGACATCGTGCATTAATTTGATGTTTCTTTACATCTCTTATTTTCACTCATACGCTGTCATTATCTCTGACTACTCGCTTTGCGTATTGGCGATCAACGCATCGCTTCTGCACCATTTCAAACCACGCTTCTTCGCTGAGCTTAGAGAGTTGTCGTCATTCACAACTCTCTTTCCGCTCTCGTTCATTCATTCTGGAAATAATGTTTGTCATTCACGATTCTTTTTTTCGCTCTCGTTCATTTGTTCTGGAAAGAGTCCGAATTTTTGTCATTCACGACTCTTTTTTCGCTCACGTTCATTCTTTTTGTAAAGATTCAGGAGTTTTGGTCATTCACGACTCTTTGAAAGAGTCAGGAGTGTTTGTCATTCACGACTCTTCTGTCGTTCTTCGTTCGTTACTACAAAAAAATCAACTATAGATGCTTACTATTGTTACTAAATTGCTGCACTGCCTACAATATTAAACTATTTTTCTTAACATCAACATACATAATTCTGTGAATTAGACACTAAAGGTAATATGCTAAGGTTAATTATTATAAGTAATATGCGTAAGTAGTAAAATTAAAGAATCAAACGCAATAGGCTCCGGATAAATTACACATAAATTCTAATTCGTTCATAAGTTGAAAGGGAAAAGACAGATTTGCACGTTCGGAACGGGAATTGTGAGAACTATTTAATGGTCGCTCGTCAAGTTAGGTAGGTGAATGGATTGGAAGTGAGCCAACCATGTGGTGAACGATATGACTCATATGATCGACTCTTCATGAACGACTCTTTTGAGTGAGCGAGCTTAAGTTACTATCACACGACACTTGCTTGTACTAGAAATCAAGTGTGCTAACTAGCGCCTAGATATATGTATACTAGTTAGTACAATGGAAACGGGACTAGAGTATTCACACGCTGCTAGTTTGGTACTAGGTTCTAGTGCAAATATTTATCGAACGTCAGAGATTAATTTTGGGTGCAGCAGCTGCATTAATTACTAATAAAGACATTGAAAATTATGAGAGGGAGCGTAGGAAAAGAATATGGACACGGGACTTGTTGGGAAAGATGAAATAATGGTCGCAGGATACTAAATATGATAGATTCGAATGTTAGGTAGTATACATTCGGGGTGACACAAACGTTTAGTATCTCCCTAAATTTGTATTCATTTATTTATCATGTGGTCAGAGGCCCCTAAGCCCATGGGTGTCCAAGTACAGCATCCTTGATACACAAATGTTCTTTTTTAGGCCTACGCACACTTTATATTCTAAAAAAAAATCACCCAAGGTTGGCATGCTATCAAGTTTATTTAGAGTAAAATTGGGTCTGAAACACAGTTTGTCGTTTTTAGATGACATGTTTTAAGTTATATATATATATATTATATATATTAAATATATTGTCATACTGTGGCAATTTGGTATTATATAAACAAGGATGCTTAGAATAATTTTCTGCCAACAACAAAGTCACATCCGATGACCATGTTGGCGTCATTTATACCATTTCTCTAAACGACAGTCTCAGCGCGCATTGATTGGTTGAATTACACAGACTAGTGTCGAAACTAGTATGAAAATAGCACGTGTTCTATCCTCACAACTAGTATGGTAGCCAGTACCAAGTGGCAGGACCAGTATACTTTTTCTGATTCACACGATGCTAGATGATGACGTGCTAGCTAGCACACTGGATTTCAAGTACGAGCTAGTGTCGTGTGATACGGGCTTTATGTGAGCTAGCTCGCGTCAACGAGCTGGTTTGACCCATCACTAAATATGATATTCTCTGATAAAGAATCAGGAGATACTTCCATCTAGCCAGCATTTAATGAACTTCTAAGGACTCAATAAAAGTTAGTAAAAAGTTATGTTGGACAACCTGAACAAGCCATGCGGAATGTTTTATGTTTTTTATGACGC
This sequence comes from Timema shepardi, assembly GCA_902151425.1. NCBI lineage: Eukaryota > Metazoa > Arthropoda > Insecta > Phasmatodea > Timematidae > Timema > Timema shepardi. The sequence continues at coordinate 15,241 of CABFVX010008891.1, read as the reverse complement.
TTATGTTTAGTGACGCTGGGTGTGGAGACTCTCAAGGTATAGCTTTACCACCCATCATATTGACGGGAAATTAAACGTGGTAGCGGACGCGTTATCCCGGATGTCTGAAGATCTAGACCCCGTTGGGGAACACCCGGAAACCAACCCCCTCTGGGTTATCCACACCATCCCCGAGTATTTTATTACAATCGGTGACCACCAGTCTCATGGCGATTTTTGTAAATAGATAGTGGAGAGGATAAAAGCTGGAGAGGTCGTAGGTAACTACTATATCCGTAAGGGTCTTTTGTAGAGATGGGAAAAACAGTGATTTTACGATATCAGTGAATACAGTGACTGTGATTTTAAAATATCGATGATTTTTCACTGTGACATGTATTCACAGTGTTTTGATGGACCGATATTTTTCACTTTCCAACCACGGTCAAAGCTAGTATTTAGCTGCTGTCCGAGTAGGCGCGTACAATCGAGTATCGAGTATGGAGTATTTCTGAGTACTGGGTATCTACTCGAATAATCCCATGACATTCGGTTGTCGGTTGGAACTTGGAAGGAGAACTAATTACTTGGAAGTAAGCTCTTTCTGTCGGCACTCGGCAGTCGGCACTGACATACAGCTACCTAATCTCCGAGTTTCGTGTTGCCTGACTAATGTACAGTCAATACAAAAGTATGCGTTTTAAGAAGTTTAATACAATTGAAAAATAGAGAAATAAAATATGTTATTTAGTATTTTATAGTGAAATGTTATGTAATTTGGGCAAAATTAGTGGTCCAACAAACATTATGTTAAACTTGAATACCAATATTAACTTATTTTACGTACTATGAGAAACTCTTGTAATTGTGTAATTTATTTAGTGATCTATTTCACTACAATTAAAATTTATGTGAGATTAAAAATGAACATAACATAATGGTGATTTGTTTAGAAAACGTTTGGAAAGCAGGTCATATATTATATTATTGTAGTGTTATTTTATTTTAAATACCGTACATATAATAGTAGATGAGCTATACATCTATTAGAAGCAAATAAACCTATAAGATGCTAGAAAATATTTAATCAATTATTATATAAACACACTTTAGATTAGACTATAGGATGATGAGGATCATCAACGCATTGTAAATAATATATTAAGGTTTATTTCTATTTTTTCTATTTTGTTACTTATTTTAATTCATTATTTACGATTTTGGGGATAGGATCACCGAAAAAAAGAAATGATTTTTTTTCGTAGCCTACTTTTAAAAAGAATCCGAAATGTGATTTGCTTAGTAAGCTAAGCTTGCTTTTGTATTTTGCTCTTAACAACAAATGTTTTGTATTGAAAATGCATGGGAAGGAAACATTTAAACTATTAAAGTCATTTTTACGTAGCAATCTTATACTGTTTTTGATAAATGAGCTCTAAGAGATCAAGTGTTTTAAATAGAAATAACACGTAAAACATGCCAGTCAATAAGGTCGATTCTCAATTAGTTGGTAGAAAATAAAAAATAAAATAATAACAAAGGCCGTGAAGCGAGTATTTATTCGAGTGTCTAGAAAAAAGAAGCAATACTAGCTCCGTAGCTCGAGTATTGCGAGTATCTCCGATCACTGATATCTCAATCACCGATACTTTTGAGATCGAGTAACTGGGAGTATCAGTGATCAAATGGTATCGGTGAAAAAATCGCAGTCAGTGATATATCGCCCATCTCTAGTCTTTTGGCAGTCAAGATTAAAGGAAGGACCCGGTATTACGTTCCGGAAAAACTCAGGTCCATGCTCCTGAGATACTTCCACAACTCGGTGTTTGGGGGGCATTGCGGCATACTCAAGACGGAACGTAAGGTATTAAAAGAGTTTTCTTGGCCTAATTTAGCCAGGGATGTCAGAAACTGGGTACGCAAGTGCGAGCCATGCCAGAAGGCTAAGCCTTCCCAGAACTCGAAGATCGGTCTCCACTCTGCCGATATCGCGACGCGCCCGTGGGAAAAGGTTTTTGTAGATTATGTTGGGCCCCTCACCCGCTCTTCCCTGGGCAACACTGCTGCTTTGATTGCCATGGATGCCTTTTCGAAATTTGTGATCTTTATACCTCTTAGAAATATGAAGGCATCGACCACTGTGAACGCTTTGTCTAGGCGGTTTTGGGCGTTATTAGGGACCCCTAGAATAATTGTGAGCGATAATGGGCCATGCTTTAGATCCAAAGCTTTTGGGGACATGTGTTTTTTGTGGGGTATAAGGCACGTGATGACCAGTCCTTACAATCCTTCCCCCAACCATGTGGAACGGTTTAACCGCCATTTAAACGTGGCTCTGACAATATTCCACCAGCTTGACCATTCCCACTGGGACAAACACCTCGACTTTTTGAACCTAGCTTCCAACTCAGCCTTCCGCGAGTCAGTCCTGGCTACCCCAGCTTATATCTTCCTCAACCGAGACTTGAACTATTCCCTCTTGGCCATCTGGGATGTAGATCCGCTCTTGACAGAATCCACCCACCGCACATTTGAGGAGAAGTGTGAGCTTGCATTTGTGAACCTCCAGAAGTCGCAAAGGAAAGTGGCTTCGGCTTACAATCGAGGGCCAGTCCCTGTTCCCTTTAAGATTGGGGATAGCGTCGTTTGCAAGAGTTTCCCGCAGAGCTCAGCAGCAGACAGGTCGTCGGCTAAGCTAGCATACAAGTGGAGCGGGCCATGGTCGATCGACAAGTTTTTAACTCCGGTCTCAGTGCTTCTGAGGGAGGTAGCAGACCCATCCTTAACACGGCGGGCTCATGTCAGCCACTTAAAAGCAGTGGTATAGTGAGTCAGTGCCCTGTCCCTTATAGTTAGTGGTGTAGTAATGTTAAGTGAGGTATCATATGTAAGGGCACTCTATTTGTTCAGTGATTTTTTTTTGTCAATTTGATGATACGATGTGGGGAGCCCCCCCCCCCCTTCATTACAATTTTGGTATTATAGGAAAGTGTTATGTGTGTAATATTATATTATTCAAACTGTGGCGCCTGGAACTTGGAGATTATCAAGAATGCGCGTGTGCGTCAGCCCAATAAAAGGACACCCCAGGATATATACTTTCTCTGAAAAGATATCCGTCTCGTGTGGTACCCACGAGATAGTTATCTCCGATCTATGAGTGCCCATGAGGCCAAAGATTCTCACGGGTTGGGTGAACCCGATTGGGCTCAATTTGCACGGGCCCTGGAAGAATAGGTATGGACTTTATGTTGTAGTATATGTTCTATGTGTTCTAGTTTTGTTCTCAGAGAGGTCTTCCCATTCCCCCTTCCCCTCTCTCTCCGACTCTGGGAACTAAGTGCTGAGCGGGTCTGGAACCCGATGGAAAATATCTGATGTTGGCGAGACAAACTAGACTCCGTCATGCGGAGACAATGGGGACCGACTGCGTTGAGTCATCTGGGACTGGGATAGGAGTGTCGTGCGAGGAGGCTGGTGTGCTCCAGCAAGGCGTGGCGAGAGTGGACGAGTGGCCGCGATCAACTACCGTGGGGATCAACGGCCTGCCAGTTGGACCGATATCAGGGGACCCTTGGTGAGGGCTCACATCTCCCCCCCTACCAAAATGTACACGGCTCATAACGACGGGGATGGTGCATCCTTGTCGTTCCTCTCAAGTCCTCCTCCCATTTGAGGGGTGGGGGGGGGTATTGTAACGATGTTATATGAAAGAAGAACCACAAACTGTATAATAGTAATATTTGCTAAACACAGCTCTCTGAAGAAAACACAAACAACGACTCTCTCCCGAGGAATGTACAGCACGAACTAAAGCGAGCCCAGGCCCAACATCCCGCTCGTGATTGTTGCCACGCCCACAATGAGCAAGGATTAATTTTGACCAGCGTAGTTTCTGGTTCCGCGTGTGGAAGTTTCTCAATGCTTTCAATGGTTCCCAGTGTCGCCGTTTCCCCAACCAGAGCGCTGCTCGCCTCCCTTCTTTTGTTTGTTATTTTCCACCCGGCTTCCCCCTCTCTGTGAATTTATTCGTGTCTGTGTTTACTATAAAATAGCTTGTAAGTTTAGATACTTTACTCACTGTATCACTGACTTTAAAAGGTGAGGGCACCGATTTGAATCTTTTCCAGGATATGATATTCAAAATTCAATTGAGATAAAATTATGGGGGGGTATTCTCTTTTCAAAATTGTCGTTTCGATTTAACTTCTAAATAAATCTATTTTAATAATGGGCTTTGGGGATTCCTCGTGGAACTGCCACGAGTATATTAAATTTGTTTTATTATAAATATTAAGATCTGTTGATATTTACCGGCGCGCTCTTACCACCATCTAACTATTTAATAGTTTAGGTTGTTTCCCTTGCCAAGTTCAGGGGCCTTTGGCGCTCAAGTTTGAATATTCTTTAATGACATTTATTGATTGATATAATTAAATTAAATTATTCTCATCTGTTAAGAGTGAATATTTTTTACGACGTTTGTTGATATACACATATATTTACATTTAGGTTACGTTATTACCGTCAGTTAAGTTGGAATTTTCATTTACGGCATTCAATGATATATTTCTATATACATTTATATCCTATCCTGTTATTTTGCGAATACGCTCTGTTGGCGTTTGTTATTGTAGGTATGTATATACCTGATACATCTTAATATATCGCTTACAAATACTTTATAACTTTGCTATGGGTGATTTTGAACCTATATTTATTGAGAAAGGAGCTAAGAAGGTCAAGTTTTACATGATTATAGTCAAATATTTTCCTTATGTTTTGAGGTAGGCTATAGTATACTTTTGGCGCGCGGCCTTCTGCCGTGTCTATGGGAATGATTTACCAGGAGTTTGTATGAGTGGTCCTCTACCGCATTTTTCAATATATATATATATATATTTTTCCTGGACTCTAATTCTCAGCCACCTATGGTTTGGCGCTATAACATATATATGGTTGTTGTAATTTTGTTGTTCTCAGGGTAATACCGCTCGACCTGTTCTGGTTAACAATAATAATAATAATAATAATAATAATAATAATAATAATAATATTTAGCACCGCGTCTTACTACCCATTCGGGTTATACGCTTTATATTAGGAATTGGGAAGGTTGAATTAGAGGAAGTGAACCCGCATTTGCGTGTAAGGAGAGTGGAAAACCATTTAGGAAAAACCACCCTCAGTTCACCCGACCGAGATTCGAACCTCAGATCTCCCCGTCCTCAGCAGTCGAGCTCCAACACGACAAGCGCGTTAGCCAACTACGCCACCGAGGCGGGTTTCCGGTTAACACCAGCCGTTAAATTGTATCTATCAAAACCATTGTTCTTACAACAATGTTGTACGGCCTTTACTTCACTATTGGCCTATATATAAACACAAATAAATAAAATATGTTTTGTCTTGTGACTCCTTGGCTATTATTTATTGCTCGCTTGCCCGAACCTCGAAGGTGTCACAAGAGAAAGTGCACAAGGGTGGACTATTCAGACACAGCCTATGTGTATATAATCATCGGACGTGCTGGAACAAAAAAACTGACTGGCCTCGGAAGGGAAAAAAGTGTCTGAAGGAGGTTGTCAAAATGTATACTTTTTTAATATTAGCATTTTTTTTAATAAATGCATAAATATTGAAATATTTTTTTAAAATCCACAGTTATCGGAATAAGAAGTTAAAGTTGGCAATTAAATTTGTAAATTTTATACTCTTTGCTTGTATGGTTGTAAAGTAGACATTCCTGTTGAAACATTACAATTAAGACGGAAAGGGTTGCATTGGCCGAGGGTAACTATTACTTTTGAACCAGGGATATTTAAATCAATACTATATTTAGTAAAATGGAAGTGTTTAGTTGTTAAAGAGGCTTTTCATTGCATGTATATTTTTTTTAGTTTCCAATTCTATAGTCCATGTTTAATTAAGTCGTGTGCATTTATTATGAGTCTTCGTTCATATTTGTATGTCTTTTTGTTGTTGTAAATATAATGTTTTTTTAAAAAACAACACTTAGGGTTATTTTATATCATACACCTTAGCTCTGTCGGTAGCCTGACTATCTATTGAACTAAGGGTCCCGGGATCCATTCGCGGCATTTCAGAAATATTTATAATTGGTGAAATGTGGGTTTACACGGTGATGAATTAACGGCTGGGGGACTGGATGTTGTGCCTATCCTAGTCTTATGTTAGATTATAAGGTGTATATATATGAAGCTATGACAGACCCAGCAGGCCAGTAGTTGAGAATATATGTCTTGAATAAAAAATGGACCCAGGCCACAGGCTGGAAACTGTAATGGATGTAAAGTGTTATAATTTTTTTTAAATTTCATGCCATAGATCTGGTTTATAAAATATGTAGTTTTTCACCACTAAGCAATCACATAAGCAACCCTAATATAAACTCATCCCATTTTTTATTCTCAAAAATATATTTTAATGTTATTTAATTTTAAAAATTATATTGCACAATTTTAACAAGTGTATGAAGTATAGTAGGGTAAAGTGTGTACGTCTATAAATAGTGATTCGCCGATTTCAAATCATTGCAGTTCCCGAGTTTTAAGAGGGTAAAATTGCTATTTTGTGCATTTTACGTATTATTTATTGTTAAGGTAAATTAATTACTGTATGGAGCTGAAATTCATTACAACTAAACATGGATATGATATGAATAAAATTACATATTTATAAAATATTGAACAAAGATAATAATTTTAATGTATGATCAGTTTAAAAGTATTGAAATACATCATTTTACCATATATAATACTGTTTATATATATATTATTTGATTATACATCATTTTTAGTACACAATCTCGTTATTTGGAATTTTTTTAACCTTACTATATTTGTTTATTTCAATAATTTGTCCGAATTTATTATTATTATTATTATTATTATTATTATTATTATTATTAGCATCGCGTCTTACTATCCGTTCAGGTTATACGCACTTACGCTAATGTGTAATGGTAGGGTGATTGTGAGATGAAATGGAGGACCTACAGTTTAACGTGGAATCCGAACCACAGTGGAGGCCTGGGATTCCCCACATTCACAAGATGTCTTGTCAGAGGTGAAGGAAGGGTTTGGTAATCATATGAATCTGTGCCGGGACCGAGGATTGAACCCCGGCCGCCAGCACAGAAGTCTGACACCTTACCCCTAGACCGCCAGGTCACCG